>RPFO01000072.1:2679393-2837970 GCA_009746045.1 Mesostigma viride
TGACCTTCTGGGCGCCAACCGCACCGGCCCGCGCGACGCGCCAAGACCCTTCCCCGGAGGACGCGCGAGCGGACGATTCCGACCGGGACGAACCGCCGCCGTGCGCCACGCGCAACGGACCCTTCCCCGTGAACACCGTGGAAGCTCTCCGAGCGTGAGATACTTGGAAATTTCGTCACGTTCGTATCGAAAATGAAATTTCTGACAAATTTGTCAGCTCGGACAGAACCACAATGAATTTCCAGGTAAATAGGTGTACGTTTATTCCAAACAACCACAATGAATTTCAGCATACCATTCGATACAACAATGATATTTCGGCGTCGCATACTTGGAAATTTCGTTACGTTCGTATCGCCAGTGAAATTCTGACAAATTTTATCCTGAACTATTTCGCATCATAACATGACTCCGTTGGGAGATCATCATGTAGCACTGGCTAACATATTCCCTTGCTGGATGGATGGAGGTAGGTGAAGACTTAAACCTTTTTGAATGACCTTATTTGTCTAATTGTAATTGCCTAGCACAGTCTACCTAGAGGAGGGCCCTGATTGGCACAATTGTGGCCATGTACGTAATTATGCTACATGTCGTACATGATCTCCCAACTAGTCATGTTATAATTTAATTTCATTTTAATGCTAGCATGTCTTGTTGCATGCCCTCAAAGCTAAAATTGTTTATCACATGCAGAGAGAGCCCGCACAATGAATTTCAGCGTACCATTCATTAATTAATTATACCATGCGATATACTTTACAGATATTTCGCTGTCAAATACTTCGAAATTTGGGTACTGCTTTTTGCAAGCCAGCCATAAGGACCAAACACTCCCATGCAAACTCCCATTTTCATCATTAATTAATATTCATTGAGTGGCAATCCTTTCATTCCTTTGTTCACACATGCACCATCCGTCATTCCCATTATTAAATTGAAAAAATTAAATCATAGCATGACTCCGTGGTGCCCACTATGACTTCATGGGGGGGGGCTGGCATGCTTGTGTGGGTGTGGGGGGGCCTCGCATGCGTGCGTGGGTGTGGGGGGGGCTCGCATGCGTGCGTGGGTGTGGGGGGGAGTGGCATGCATGCGTGGGTGTGGTGGGGGGCTGCCATGCATGCGTGGGGTTAGGGGGTGGCTGGCACGCGTGTGTGGGTTCGTGGGGTGGCTGCCATGCGTGCGTGGGTGTGTGGGGTGGCTGGCATGTGTACGTGGGTGTGGGGGGTGGCTGGCATGCATAAGTGGGTTTGTGATGGGCTGGCATGTGTGCGTGGGTTGGTGGGGTGGCTGGCATGCATGCGTGCATGTGGGGGGTCGCTGGCATGCATGCGTGGGTTTGTGGGGTAGCTGGCATGCAGGCGTGGGTGTGGGAGGGGCTGGCATGCATGCGTGGGTGTGGGGGATGGCTGGCATGCATGCCTGCATGTGGGGTGGGGCTGGCATGCGTGCGTGGGTGTGTGGGGGGGCTCGCATGCGTGCGTGGGTGTGTGGGGGGCTCGCATGCGTGCGTGGGTGTGGGGGGGGAGTGGCATGCATGCGTGGGTGTGGTGGGGGGCTGCCATGCATGCGTGGGGTTAGGGGGGGCTGGCACGCGTGTGTGGGTTCGTGGGGTGGCTGCCATGCGTGCGTGGGTGTGTGGGGTGGCCGGCATGCCGTACGTGGGGTGGGGGGTGGCTGGCATGCATAAGTGGGTTTGTGATGGGCTGGCATGCGTGCGTGGGTTGGTGGGGTGGCTTGCATGCATGCGTGCATGTGGGGGGTCGCTGGCATGCATGCGTGGGTTTGTGGGGTAGCTGGCATGCGGGCGTGGGTGTGGGAGGGGCTGGCATGCATGCGTGGGTGTGGGGGGTGGCTGGCATGCATGCCTGCATGTGGGGTAGGGCTGGCATGCGTGCGTGGGTGTGGGGGGGGCTGCCATGCGTGTGTCGGGGGGCTGGCATGCGTGGGTGGTTGGGGGGGAGTGGCATGCATGCGTGGGTGTGGTGGGGAGCTGCCATGCATGCGTGGTTTTAAGGGGGGGCTGGCACGCGTGCGTGGGTTCGTGGGGTGGCTGCCATGCGTGCGTGGGGGTGGGGGTGGCTGGCATGCGTAAGTGGCTGTGGGGGTTGCTGGAATGCATAAGTGGGTTGTGGGGTGGCTGGCATGCGTGCGTGGGTGTGGGGGTGGCTGGCATGCGTGCGTGGATTGGTGGGGTGGCTGGCATGCATGCGGGCATGTGGGGGGTGGCTGGAATCCATGCGTGGGTTTGTGGGGTATAGCTAACATGTGTGCGTGGGTGTGGGAGGGGCTGGCATGCATGCGTTGGTTGACATGCCATGGATGAAAAACGCCAAGAAGAGTATATGGCCCCGCTGCCACCAAAAATCACCTGGTTGATCAACCAAGGGGATAGCCTGCACAGTGAGACACAAACACAGCAGACCCAGCAAAGCAAAATTCAGGTTGTAAGCGAGTGGAGATTACTTTTGACATGCTTGATGAAGAAATATATAACACACCTTCTATTGTCACACCTTCTATAAACAAATGGTTGATTGATCACCTTATACACCACGTAAACATGCTACCAGACGCGCTCTTCAGTCCAGTCAAAATCCACGTGCGAAGCAAGTCAGCTTACGCAGAAAGCACCATGAATGTCAGCCAGTACAGCAGTAAATGACGCCCCAAACCCGTGACCAGGCAAGCATCCAGAGGGGCTTTCACCGCCCAGTATATTCCAGAAAAAAGCATCACAGATCCTTGGGCAACGGACGTTCACACAGGACATGCGAAGGACCATGAAGATGGCGTCCTGCACGGCTAAGAAAATAAAACGCAGACCCTTGCTACGCTATGTCTTTGCTGCGACTAGGTGGATTCGGCGAAATGGAAAGAACGCAACCATGAAAATGCATCAGAAAGAGAGCAGGTACTACCCCGGTCATCGAAACAAACGCCTCACCATCGGCATCGCCGGTTACGTCCCGTGGCAAAAAATCCAGCGTTCTTTCCAATATGATGTGGCGACAGCAGAAGCTCGTTGGCCACACCCCAAGCCTTCCACGAACAGCAAACTGATTTCACTAGGCACCCAATACGTAAAGCAGTTAAGCATGATACTACAATACCTAAATCTACAACGACATTCCATTTCCAGGTCGCCATAGCGACACGGACCTCTCCCACGCAGGTATCACTCCGTTGACGCACCTCCAGCTCATAAAATTTCGCACTTGCTCTTCAAACATAAAATTTTGACGTATAAAACCATGGCTGCGCATTCCCCATCCCAATTTTCTAGCCTACGTTGCCTGCCATCGCCAGCCAGCACAAGGAAAATTGCTCGCGCAGCACGTCACTTTGTTTTTCGCCCCGAGCATGCCGCACGCTTTGCCAATAATTCCCAGTTCCCACTGCCCAGCAAGACTTTTTTCCATGCGATTATACCATGCGATATACTTTAGAGATATTTCGGTGGAAGATACTTGGAAATTTCGTTACGTTCGTATTTCCATTGAAAATGTGCCAAATTTCGGCCTGAACTATTTCACCCCACCCTGACTGAACGCCAGTTCGGCTCTGAACCTTCCACCCGTCCTGCAAATTTGATCCATCCGTTCAGAAAATCGCATTCCATTCACGTTGTGGCCCTAACCTCGAGCGCGTAATTCGAAACGGCGTGCACCGGTTGGTCCCCTTGTCCAAAGTGGTGCAACGGGAAACACTGAAAAGTTTGAGGAGAGATCCATTCGCCAGTAGCTTGTTTGACGTTTAAAAGAGTCAACGCGCCGTAATTCCTGAGGCCGCGCGGATTGGCGAGACGCCCCACCTGCCCGCAAAAGTCTGAACATGTTCAGCGTTTCAGCACCCGTTCAGACTTCCTGAGACTCGATCTCCAAGGTTTGGGGATTTTCTTTGTACTACGCCGATTGGCCATCTCGCAACGGTCCTGGACGTCGTCCGCTCCCGCGCTAGGGGCGCGGGGGACGGCCCCACCTTCGGCCTACGGCCGCGGCCAAAGTTTTCGGGCGTCATAAATCGTAGTTACTAGTAGGGGACAAGAAAAAAGTGGGGGAGGGGGGGCTATCGCCCCCCCTCCCCGACTTGAGAGGACGTGACTCGCCGCTAGCGGCCCAGAGGCCGATAGTCGACCTTCTGGGCGCCAACCGCACCGGCCCGCGCGACGCGCCAAGACCCTTCCACGGAGGACGCGCGAGCGGACGATTCCGACCGGGACGAACCGCCTCCGTGCGCCACTCGCAACGGACCCTTCCCCGTGAACACCGTGAAAGCTCTCCGAGCGTGAGATACTTGGAAATTTCGTCACGTTCGTATCGAAATTAAAAATTCTGACAAATTTTCAGCTCGGACTGAACCACAATGAAATAATTCTGACAAATTTTATCCTGAACTATTTCGCATCATAACATGACTCCGTTGGGAGATCATCATGTAGCACTGGCTAACATATTCCCTTGCTGGATGGATGGAGGTAGGTGAAGAATTAAACCTTTTTGAATGACCTTATTTGTCTAATTGTAATTGCCTAGCACAGTCTACCTAGAGGAGGGCCCTGATTGGCACAATTGTGGCCATGTACGTAATTATGCTACATGTCGTACATGATCTCCCAACTAGTCATGTTATAATTAATTTCATTTTAATGCTAGCATGTCTTGTTGCATGCCCTCAAAGCTAAAATTGTTTATCACATGCAGAGAGAGCCCGCACAATGAATTTCAGCGTACCATTCATTAATTAATTATACCATGCGATATACTTTACAGATATTTCGCTGTCAAATACTTCGAAATTTGGGTACTGCTTTTTGCAAGCCAGCCATAAGGACCAAACACTCCCATGCAAACTCCCATTTTCATCATTAATTAATATTCATTGAGTGGCAATCCTTTCATTCCTTTGTTCACACATGCACCATCCGTCATTCCCATTATGAAATTGAAAAAATTAAATCATAGCATGACTCCGTGGTGCCCACTATGACTTCATGGGGGGGGGCTGGCATGCTTGCGTGGGTGTGGGGGGGCCTCGCATGCGTGCGTGGGTGTGGGGGGGCTCGCATGCGTGCGTGGGTGTGGGGGGGAGTGGCATGCATGCGTGGGTGTGGTGGGGGGCTGCCATGCATAAGTGGGGTTAGGGGGGGGCTGGCACGCGTGTGTGGGTTCGTGGGGTGGCTGCCATGCGTGCGTGGGTGTGTGGGGTGGCTGGCATGCGTGCGTGGGTGTGGGGGGTGGCTGGCATGCATAAGTGGGTTTGTGATGGGCTGGCATGCGTGCGTGGGTTGGTGGGGTGGCTGGCATGCATGCGTGCATGTGGGGGGTCGCTGGCATGCATGCGTGGGTTTGTGGGGTAGCTGGCATGGGCGTGGGTGTGGGAGGGGCTGGCATGCATGCGTGGGTGTGGGGGGTGGCTGGCATGCATGCCTGCATGTGGGGTGGGGCTGGCATGCGTGCGTGGGTGTGGGGGGGGCTCGCATGCGTGCGTGGGTGTGGGGGGGGCTCGCATGCGTGCGTGGGTGTGGGGGGGAGTGGCATGCATGCGTGGGTGTGGTGGGGGGCTGCCATGCATGCGTGGGGTTAGGGGGGGGCTGGCACGCGTGTGTGGGTTGGTGGGGTGGCTGCCATGCGTGCGTGGGTGTGTGGGGTGGCTGGCATGCGTACGTGGGTGTGGGGGGTGGCTGGCATGCATAAGTGGGTTTGTGATGGGCTGGCATGCGTGCGTGGGTTGGTGGGGTGGCTGGCATGCATGCGTGCATGTGGGGGGTCGCTGGCATGCATGCGTGGGTTTGTGGGGTAGCTGGCATGCGGGCGTGGGTGTGGGAGGGGCTGGCATGCATGCGTGGGTGTGGGGGGTGGCTGGCATGCATGCCTGCATGTGGGGTAGGGCTGGCATGCGTGCGTGGGTGTGGGGGGGGCTGCCACGCGTGTGTCGGGGGGCTGGCATGCGTGGGTGGTTGGCGGGGGGAGTGGCATGCATGCGTGGGTGTGGTGGGGAGCTGCCATGCATGCGTGGTTTTAAGGGGGGGCTGGCACGCGTGCGTGGGTTCGTGGGGTGGCTGCCATGCGTGCGTGGGGGTGGGGGGTGGCTGGCATGCGTAAGTGGCTGTGGGGGTTGCTGGAATGCATAAGTGGGTTGTGGGGTGGCTGGCATGCGTGCGTGGGTGTGGGGGTGGCTGGCATGCGTGCGTGGATTGGTGGGGTGGCTGGCATGCATGCGGGCATGTGGGGGGTGGCTGGAATCCATGCGTGGGTTTGTGGGGTATAGCTAACATGTGTGCGTGGGTGTGGGAGGGGCTGGCATGCATGCGTTGGTTGACATGCCATGGATGAAAAACGCCAAGAAGAGTATATGGCCCCGCTGCCACCAAAAATCACCTGGTTGATCAACCAAGGGGATAGCCTGCACAGTGAGACACAAACACAGCAGACCCAGCAAAGCAAAATTCAGGTTGTAAGCGAGTGGAGATTACTTTTGACATGCTTGATGAAGAAATATATAACACACCTTCTATTGTCACACCTTCTATAAACAAATGGTTGATTGATCACCTTATACACCACGTAAACATGCTACCAGACGCGCTCTTCAGTCCAGTCAAAATCCACGTGCGAAGCAAGTCAGCTTACGCAGAAAGCACCATGAATGTCAGCCAGTACAGCAGTAAATGACGCCCCAAACCCGTGACCAGGCAAGCATCCAGAGGGGCTTTCACCGCCCAGTATATTCCAGAAAAAAGCATCACAGATCCTTGGGCAACGGACGTTCACACAGGACATGCGAAGGACCATGAAGATGGCGTCCTGCACGGCTAAGAAAATAAAACGCAGACCCTTGCTACGCTATGTCTTTGCTGCGACTAGGTGGATTCGGCGAAATGGAAAGAACGCAACCATGAAAATGCATCAGAAAGAGAGCAGGTACTACCCCGGTCATCGAAACAAACGCCTCACCATCGGCATCGCCGGTTACGTCCCGTGGCAAAAAATCCAGCGTTCTTTCCAATATGATGTGGCGACAGCAGAAGCTCGTTGGCCACACCCCAAGCCTTCCACGAACAGCAAACTGATTTCACTAGGCACCCAATACGTAAAGCAGTTAAGCATGATACTACAATACCTAAATCTACAACGACATTCCATTTCCAGGTCGCCATAGCGACACGGACCTCTCCCACGCAGGTATCACTCCGTTGACGCACCTCCAGCTCATAAAATTTCGCACTTGCTCTTCAAACATAAAATTTTGACGTATAAAACCATGGCTGCGCATTCCCCATCCCAATTTTCTAGCCTACGTTGCCTGCCATCGCCAGCCAGCACAAGGAAAATTGCTCGCGCAGCACGTCACTTTGTTTTTCGCCCCGAGCATGCCGCACGCTTTGCCAATAATTCCCAGTTCCCACTGCTATTTCGCCCCACCCTGACTGAACGCCAGTTCGGCTCTGAACCTTCCAACCGTCCTGCAAATTTGATCCATCCGTTCAGAAAATCGCATTCCATTGACGTTGTGGCCCTAACCTCGAGCGCGTTATTCAAAACGGCGTGCACCGGTTGGTCCCCTTGTCCAAAGTGGTGCAACGGGAAACTGTGGAAAGTTTAGGAGAGATCCATTCGCGCCAAACGTTTGACGTTAAATTAGTCAACGCGCCGTTCCGTCCTGAGGCCGCGCGGATTGGCGAGACGCCCCACCTGCCCGCAAAACCCTGAACGTGTTCAGCGTTTCAGCACCCGTTCAGGAGATGTGAGACTCGATCTCCAAGGCTTGGGGATTTTCTTTGTACTCGCCGATTGGCCATCTCGCTACGGTCCTGGACGTCGTCCGCTCCCGCGCTAGGGGGCGCGGGGGACGGCCCCACCTTCGGCCTACGGCCTCGGCCAAAGTTTTCGGGCGTCGTAAATCGTAGTTACAGTAGGGGACAAGAAAAAAGTGGGGGAGGGGGGGCTATCGCCCCCCTCCCCGACTTGAGAGGACGTGACTCGCCGCTAGCGGCCCAGAGGCCGATAGTCGACCTTCTGGGCGCCAACCGCACCGGCCCGCGCGACGCGCCAAGACCCTTCCACGGAGGACGCGCGAGCGGACGATTCCGACCGGGACGAACCGCCGCCGTGCGCCACGCGCAACGGACCCTTCCCCGTGAACACCGTGGAAGCTCTCCGAGCGTGAGATACTTGGAAATTTCGTCACGTTCGTATCGAAAATGAAATTTCTGACAAATTTGTCAGCTCGGACAGAACCACAATGAATTTCAGCATACCATTCGATACAACAATGATATTTCGGCGTCGGATACTTGGAAATTTCGTTACGTTCGTATCGCCAGTGAAATTCTGACAAATTTTATCCTGAACTATTTCGCATCATAACATGACTCCGTTGGGAGATCATCATGTAGCACTGGCTAACATATTCCCTTGCTGGATGGATGGAGGTAGGTGAAGAATTAAACCTTTTTGAATGACCTTATTTGTCTAATTGTAATTGCCTAGCACAGTCTACCTAGAGAGGGCCCTGATTGGCACAATTGTGGCCATGTACGTAATTATGCTACATGTCGTACATGATCTCCCAACTAGTCATGTTATAATTTAATTTCATTTTAATGCTAGCATGTCTTGTTGCATGCCCTCAAAGCTAAAATTGTTTATCACATGCAGAGAGAGCCCGCACAATGAATTTCAGCGTACCATTCATTAATTAATTATACCATGCGATATACTTTACAGATATTTCGCTGTCAAATACTTCGAAATTTGGGTACTGCTTTTTGCAAGCCAGCCATAAGGACCAAACACTCCCATGCAAACTCCCATTTTCATCATTAATTAATATTCATTGAGTGGCAATCCTTTCATTCCTTTGTTCACACATGCACCATCCGTCATTCCCATTATTAAATTGAAAAAATTAAATCATAGCATGACTCCGTGGTGCCCACTATGACTTCATGGGGGGGGCTGGCATGCTTGCGTGGGTGTGGGGGGGCCTCGCATGCGTGCGTGGGTGTGGGGGGGGCTCGCATGCGTGCGTGGGTGTGGGGGGGAGTGGCATGCATGCGTGGGTGTGGTGGGTGGCTGGCATGCATAAGTGGGGTTAGGGGGGGCTGGCACGCGTGTGTGGGTTCGTGGGGTGGCTGCCATGCGTGCGTGGGTGTGTGGGGTGGCTGGCATGCGTACGTGGGTGTGGGGGGTGGCTGGCATGCATAAGTGGGTTTGTGATGGGCTGGCATGCGTGCGTGGGTTGGTGGGGTGGCTGGCATGCATGCGTGCATGTGGGGGGTCGCTGGCATGCATGCGTGGGTTTGTGGGGTAGCTGGCATGCAGGCGTGGGTGTGGGAGGGGCTGGCATGCATGCGTGGGTGTGGGGGGTGGCTGGCATGCATGCCTGCATGTGGGGTGGGGCTGGCATGCGTGCGTGGGTGTGGGGGGGCTCGCATGCGTGCGTGGGTGTGTGGGGGGGCTCGCATGCGTGCGTGGGTGTGGGGGGGAGTGGCATGCATGCGTGGGTGTGGTGGGGGGCTGCCATGCATGCGTGGGGTTAGGGGGGGGCTGGCACGCGTGTGTGGGTTGGTGGGGTGGCTGCCATGCGTGCGTGGGTGTGTGGGGTGGCTGGCATGCGTACGTGGGTGTGGGGGGTGGCTGGCATGCATAAGTGGGTTTGTGATGGGCTGGCATGCGTGCGTGGGTTGGTGGGGTAGCTGGCATGCGGGCGTGGGTGTGGGAGGGGCTGGCATGCATGCGTGGGTGTGGGGGGTGGCTGGCATGCATGCCTGCATGTGGGGTAGGGCTGGCATGCGTGCGTGGGTGTGGGGGGGGCTGCCATGCGTGTGTCGGGGGGCTGGCATGCGTGGGTGGTTGGCGGGGGGAGTGGCATGCATGCGTGGGTGTGGTGGGGAGCTGCCATGCATGCGTGGTTTTAAGGGGGGCTGGCACGCGTGCGTGGGTTCGTGGGGTGGCTGCCATGCGTGCGTGGGGGTGGGGGGTGGCTGGCATGCGTAAGTGGCTGTGGGGGTTGCTGGAATGCATAAGTGGGTTGTGGGGTGGCTGGCATGCGTGCGTGGGTGTGGGGGTGGCTGGCATGCGTGCGTGGATTGGTGGGGTGGCTGGCATGCATGCGGGCATGTGGGGGGTGGCTGGAATCCATGCGTGGGTTTGTGGGGTATAGCTAACATGTGTGCGTGGGTGTGGGAGGGGCTGGCATGCATGCGTTGGTTGACATGCCATGGATGAAAAACGCCAAGAAGAGTATATGGCCCCGCTGCCACCAAAAATCACCTGGTTGATCAACCAAGGGGATAGCCTGCACAGTGAGACACAAACACAGCAGACCCAGCAAAGCAAAATTCAGGTTGTAAGCGAGTGGAGATTACTTTTGACATGCTTGATGAAGAAATATATAACACACCTTCTATTGTCACACCTTCTATAAACAAATGGTTGATTGATCACCTTATACACCACGTAAACATGCTACCAGACGCGCTCTTCAGTCCAGTCAAAATCCACGTGCGAAGCAAGTCAGCTTACGCAGAAAGCACCATGAATGTCAGCCAGTACAGCAGTAAATGACGCCCCAAACCCGTGACCAGGCAAGCATCCAGAGGGGCTTTCACCGCCCAGTATATTCCAGAAAAAAGCATCACAGATCCTTGGGCAACGGACGTTCGCACAGGACATGCGAAGGACCATGAAGATGGCGTCCTGCACGGCTAAGAAAATAAAACGCAGACCCTTGCTACGCTATGTCTTTGCTGCGACTAGGTGGATTCGGCGAAATGGAAAGAACGCAACCATGAAAATGCATCAGAAAGAGAGCAGGTACTACCCCGCTCATCGAAACAAACGCCTCACCATCGGCACCGCCGCTTACGTCCCGTGGCAAAAAATCCAGCGTTCTTTCCAATATGATGTGGCGACAGCAGAAGCTCGTTGGCCACACCCCAAGCCTTCCACGAACAGCAAACTGATTTCACTAGGCACCCAATACGTAAAGCAGTTAAGCATGATACTACAATACCTAAATCTACAACGACATTCCATTTCCAGGTCGCCATAGCGACACGGACCTCTCCCACGCAGGTATCACTCCGTTGACGCACCTCCATCTCATAAAATTTCGCACTTGCTCTTCAAACATAAAATTTTGACGTATAAAACCATGGCTGCGCATTCCCCATCCCAATTTTCTAGCCTACGTTGCCTGCCATCGCCAGCCAGCACAAGGAAAATTGCTCGCGCAGCACGTCACTTTGTTTTTCGCCCCGAGCATGCCGCACGCTTTGCCAATAATTCCCAGTTCCCACTGCCCAGCAAGACTTTTTTCCATGCGATTATACCATGCGATATACTTTAGAGATATTTCGGTGGAAGATACTTGGAAATTTCGTTACGTTCGTATTTCCATTGAAAATGTGCCAAATTTCGGCCTGAACTATTTCACCCCACCCTGACTGAACGCCAGTTCGGCTCTGAACCTTCCACCCGTCCTGCAAATTTGATCCATCCGTTCAGAAAATCGCATTCCATTCACGTTGTGGCCCTAACCTCGAGCGCGTTATTCGAAACGGCGTGCACCGGTTGGTCCCCTTGTCCAAAGTGGTGCAACGGGAAACTGGGAAAAGTTTGAGGAGAGATCCATTCGCCAAGAATTTGTTTGACGTTTAAAAGAGTCAACGCGCCGTAATTCCTGAGGCCGCGCGGATTGGCGAGACGCCCCACCTGCCCGCAAAAGTCTGAACATGTTCAGCGTTTCAGCACCCGTTCAGACTTCCTGAGACTCGATCTCCAAGGTTTGGGGATTTTCTTTGTACTACGGCGATTGGCCATCTCGCTACGGTCCTGGACGTCGTCCGCTCCCGCGCTAGGGGGCGCGGGGGACGGCCCCACCTTCGGCCTACGGCCTCGGCCAAAGTTTTCGGGCTTCATAAATCGTAGTTACTAGTAGGGGACAAGAAAAAAGTGGGGGAGGGGGGCTATCGCCCCCCCTCCCCGACTTGAGAGGACGTGACTCGCCGCTAGCGGCCCAGAGGCCGATAGTCGACCTTCTGGGCGCCAACCGCACCGGCCCGCGCGACGCGCCAAGACCCTTCCACGGAGGACGCGCGAGCGGACGATTCCGACCGGGACGAACCGCCGCCGTGCGCCACGCGCAACGGACCCTTCCCCGTGAACACCGTGGAAGCTCTCCGAGCGTGAGATACTTGGAAATTTCGTCACGTTCGTATCGAAAATGAAATTTCTGACAAATTTGTCAGCTCGGACAGAACCACAATGAATTTCAGCATACCATTCGATACAACAATGATATTTCGGCGTCGGATACTTGGAAATTTCGTTACGTTCGTATCGCCAGTGAAATTCTGACAAATTTTATCCTGAACTATTTCGCATCATAACATGACTCCGTTGGGAGATCATCATGTAGCACTGGCTAACATATTCCCTTGCTGGATGGATGGAGGTAGGTGAAGAATTAAACCTTTTTGAATGACCTTATTTGTCTAATTGTAATTGCCTAGCACAGTCTACCTAGAGGAGGGCCCTGATTGGCACAATTGTGGCCATGTACGTAATTATGCTACATGTCGTACATGATCTCCCAACTAGTCATGTTATAATTTAATTTCATTTTAATGCTAGCATGTCTTGTTGCATGCCCTCAAAGCTAAAATTGTTTATCACATGCAGAGAGAGCCCGCACAATGAATTTCAGCGTACCATTCATTAATTAATTATACCATGCGATATACTTTACAGATATTTCGCTGTCAAATACTTCGAAATTTGGGTACTGCTTTTTGCAAGCCAGCCATAAGGACCAAACACTCCCATGCAAACTCCCATTTTCATCATTAATTAATATTCATTGAGTGGCAATCCTTTCATTCCTTTGTTCACACATGCACCATCCGTCATTCCCATTATTAAATTGAAAAAATTAAATCATAGCATGACTCCGTGGTGCCCACTATGACTTCATGGGGGGGGGCTGGCATGCTTGCGTGGGTGTGGGGGGCCTCGCATGCGTGCGTGGGTGTGGGGGGGGCTCGCATGCGTGCGTGGGTGTGGGGGGGAGTGGCATGCATGCGTGGGTGTGGTGGGGGGCTGCCATGCATGCGTGGGGTTAGGGGGGGCTGGCACGCGTGTGTGGGTTCGTGGGGTGGCTGCCATGCGTGCGTGGGTGTGTGGGGTGGCTGGCATGCGTACGTGGGTGTGGGGGGTGGCTGGCATGCATAAGTGGGTTTGTGATGGGCTGGCATGCGTGCGTGGGTTGGTGGGGTGGCTGGCATGCATGCGTGCATGTGGGGGGTCGCTGGCATGCATGCGTGGGTTTGTGGGGTAGCTGGCATGCAGGCGTGGGTGTGGGAGGGGCTGGCATGCATGCGTGGGTGTGGGGGGTGGCTGGCATGCATGCCTGCATGTGGGGTGGGGCTGGCATGCGTGCGTGGGTGTGTGGGGGGGCTCGCATGCGTGCGTGGGTGTGGGGGGGGCTCGCATGCGTGCGTGGGTGTGGGGGGGAGTGGCATGCATGCGTGGGTGTGGTGGGGGGCTGCCATGCATGCGTGGGGTTAGGGGGGGGCTGGCACGCGTGTGTGGGTTGGTGGGGTGGCTGCCATGCGTGCGTGGGTGTGTGGGGTGGCTGGCATGCGTACGTGGGTGTGGGGGGTGGCTGGCATGCATAAGCGGGTTTGTGATGGGCTGGCATGCGTGCGTGGGTTGGTGGGGTGGCTGGCATGCATGCGTGCATGTGGGGGGTCGCTGGCATGCATGCGTGGGTTTGTGGGGTAGCTGGCATGCAGGCGTGGGTGTGGGAGGGGCTGGCATGCATGCGTGGGTGTGGGGGGTGGCTGGCATGCATGCCTGCATGTGGGGTAGGGCTGGCATGCGTGCGTGGGTGTGGGGGGGGCTGCCATGCGTGTGTCGGGGGGCTGGCATGCGTGGGTGGTTGGCGGGGGGAGTGGCATGCATGCGTGGGTGTGGTGGGGAGCTGCCATGCATGCGTGGTTTTAAGGGGGGGCTGGCACGCGTGCGTGGGTTCGTGGGGTGGCTGCCATGCGTGCGTGGGGGTGGGGGGTGGCTGGCATGCGTAAGTGGCTGTGGGGGTTGCTGGAATGCATAAGTGGGTTGTGGGGTGGCTGGCATGCGTGCGTGGGTGTGGGGGTGGCTGGCATGCGTGCGTGGATTGGTGGGGTGGCTGGCATGCATGCGGGCATGTGGGGGGTGGCTGGAATCCATGCGTGGGTTTGTGGGGTATAGCTAACATGTGTGCGTGGGTGTGGGAGGGGCTGGCATGCATGCGTTGGTTGACATGCCATGGATGAAAAACGCCAAGAAGAGTATATGGCCCCGCTGCCACCAAAAATCACCTGGTTGATCAACCAAGGGGATAGCCTGCACAGTGAGACACAAACACAGCAGACCCAGCAAAGCAAAATTCAGGTTGTAAGCGAGTGGAGATTACTTTTGACATGCTTGATGAAGAAATATATAACACACCTTCTATTGTCACACCTTCTATAAACAAATGGTTGATTGATCACCTTATACACCACGTAAACATGCTACCAGACGCGCTCTTCAGTGCAGTCAAAATCCACGTGCGAAGCAAGTCAGCTTACGCAGAAAGCACCATGAATGTCAGCCAGTACAGCAGTAAATGACGCCCCAAACCCGTGACCAGGCAAGCATCCAGAGGGGCTTTCACCGCCCAGTATATTCCAGAAAAAAGCATAACAGATCCTTGGGCAACGGACGTTCACACAGGACATGCGAAGGACCATGAAGATGGCGTCCTGCACGGCTAAGAAAATAAAACGCAGACCCTTGCTACGCTATGTCTTTGCTGCGACTAGGTGGATTCGGCGAAATGGAAAGAACGCAACCATGAAATGCATCAGAAAGAGAGCAGGTACTACCCCGGTCATCGAAACAAACGCCTCACCATCGGCATCGCCGGTTACGTCCCGTGGCAAAAAATCCAGCGTTCTTTCCAATATCATGTGGCGACAGCAGAAGCTCGTTGGCCACACCCCAAGCCTTCCACGAACAGCAACCTGATTTCACTAGGCACCCAATACGTAAAGCAGTTAAGCATGATACTACAATACCTAAATCTACAACGACATTCCATTTCCAGGTCGCCATAGCGACACGGACCTCTCCCACGCAGGTATCACTCCGTTGACGCACCTCCAGCTCATAAAATTTCGCACTTGCTCTTCAAACATAAAATTTTGACGTATAAAACCATGGCTGCGCATTCCCCATCCCAATTTTCTAGCCTACGTTGCCTGCCATCGCCAGCCAGCACAAGGAAAATTGCTCGCGCAGCACGTCACTTTGTTTTTCGCCCCGAGCATGCCGCACGCTTTGCCAATAATTCCCAGTTCTGTGTCATTTCTCACGTATTCTAGTTATTTAGTTCTTTAGTTAGTTATTAAGTTAGTTATTTAGTTAGTAATTTACTTACTTACTTAGTCTCGTCTGATTCTATTTCCCCCATTCAGGTGTGAACGTTTCCGTTCATCACATCTTTAGACGCTTCATGAACGTTTTCGTTCGTAACGGTAAATTCCGTCTCGTTTGATTCTATTTCCCCTGTTCAGGCGCGAACGTTTCCGTTCAGCACGTAACTGTCATTTCGTCCCGCTTGCTTATCAAATTTCACATCCCACGTCCTGTGCCTAAAGAAGTTTTAGTACAGATATCGGTTCGCCAAGAATTTGTTTGACGCTTAAAATAGTCAACGCGCCGTAATGTCCTGAGGCCGCGCGGATTGGCGAGACGCCCCACCTGCCCGCGAAACCCTGAACATGTTCAGCGTTTCAGCACCCGTTCAGAATACCTCAGACTCGATCTCCAAGGTTTGGGGATTTTCTTTGTACTACGCGATTGGCCATCTCGCTACGGTCCTGGACGTCGTCCGCTCCCGCGCTAGGGGGCGCGGGGGACGGCCCCACTTTCGGCCTACGGCCGCGGCCAAAGTTTTCGGGCGTCATAAATCGTAGTTACTAGTAGGGGACTAGTGGGGGGCCAAGGCCCCCCACTTTTTCGGACGCACTACGCCACCAGGGGCCCTGAGGCCCCCGCCGAAAGCTTCGGCATGCCGGGTTGAGCCCGCCGACCGGCCCGGCCTACTACGCCGGGGGGCGAACGCTCGGCGGCCTTCCTTTGGGGGCTTCCCATCGCGCGCGCTCGCGCCGGCCCGCCGCACCGTCGATCCCACGCTCCGTCCCTCACAGGCACGTCCAGCACGCGTCCTACTACTAGTACATCAACGGGCAGTCCGAATAGTACCGTACATTGTGAGACGTCGCCGTTCAGTGCATGCAAGTATTTCCTTACTCATTACTTCCTAACAACTGAAACTCACAATGCAGCTATGCCATGCAGGACACAATGTGGGTACCGCTTTAGCGGCAGCCATAACGACCAAACACTTCCATGCAAACTCAAATGTTCATCATTCATTAATATTCATTGAGTGGCAATCCTTTGTAAACACATGCACCATCGGTCATGCCCACTATGGCTTCATGTAGACAATGTTTTGTACATGACTCGACAGTGCCCTTGTGCGCGACCGTGGGGCGCGGCAGGCCAGCCCTGTCCATTCGTGGGTGTGGTGGGGAGCTGCCATGCATGCGTGTGTTTAGGGGGTGGCTGGCATGCGTACGTGGGTGTGGGGGGTGGCTGCCATGCGTGCGTGGGTGTGGGGGGTGGCTGGCATGCGTATGTGGGTGTGGGGGGTGGCTGGCATGCACGTGCATGTGGGGGGTGGCTGTCATGTATGCGTGCATGTGGGGGGTGGCTCGCATGCGTGCGTGGGTTTGTGGTGAGGGGGGTGGCTGGCATGCATAAGTGGGTTTGTGGGGGGGCTGCCATGCATGCGTGCATGTGTGGGGGGGTGGCAAGCGTGTGTGGGTTTGCGGGGGGGCTGGCATGCATTCGTGGGTGTGGGGGTGGCTGGCATGCATGCGTGGGTTTAGGGGATGGCTGGCACTAGGCTGCATGCTTGCATGTGGGGGGGGCTGGCATGCATTCGTTGGTGTGGTGGGGAGCTGCCATGCATGCGTGGGTTTGTGGGGTGGCTGGCATGCATGCGTGGGTGTGGGGGGTGGCTGGCATGCATGCGTGGGTTTGGGGGGGAGCTGCCATGCACGCATGTGGGGCGGGGCAGGCTGGCATGCGTGCGTGGGTGTGGGGGGGGACGGCATGCGTACGTTGGTGACGGGGGTGGCTGGCATGCATAAGTGGGTTGGTGGGGTGGCTGGCATGCATGCGTGCATGTGGGGGGGGCTGGCACGCGTGTGTGGGTTTGGGGGGGGGTGGCATGCATGCGTGTGTGGGGGGGGGGGTGACATAAGTGCGTGGGTGTGGGGGTGGCTGGCACGCGTGTGTGGGTTTGTGGGGGGGATGGCATGCATGCGTGTGGGGGGGGGGGCTGGCATGCGTACGTGGGTGTGGGGGGTGGCTGGCATGCACGTGCATGTGGGGGGTGGCTGGCATCCATGCGTGCATGTGGGGGGTGGCTGGCATGCATGCGTGGGCTCGTGGGGTGGCTGGCATCCGTGCGTGGGTTTGTGGGGTGGCTGGAATGCAAGCATGCATGTGGGGGGGGCTTGTTTGCATGTGGGGTGGCTGGCAAGCATGCGTGCATGTGGGGGTTGGCTGGCATGCGTGCGTGGGTTGGGGGGGGTGGCTGCCATGCGTGCGTGGGTGTGGGGGGTGGCTGGCATGCATGCATGCATGTGGGGGGGGCTGGCATCCATGCGTGGGTTTGTGGGGTGGCTGGCAGGCATGCGTGCATGAGGGGGGGGCTGGCATGCGTGCGTGGGTGTGGGGGGGGCGTACGTGGGTGTGGGGGGTGGCTGGCATGCGTGCGTGGGTGTGGGGGGGAGTGGCATGCATGCGTGGGTGTGGTGGGGGGCTGCCATGCATGAGTGGCTTGAGGGGGGGGCTGGCATGCGTGCCTGGGTTCGTGGGGTGGCTGCCATGCGTGCGTGGGTGTGGGGGGTGGCTGGCATGCGTACGTGGGTGTGGGGGGTGGCTGGCATGCATAAGTGGGTTTGTGTGTGGGGGGGGCGGTGGCTGGCATGCGTGCGTGGGCACGGGGGTGGCTGGCATGCGTGCGTGGGTTGGTGGGGTGCCTGGCATGCATAAGTGGGCCCGCGGTGCCCCTGATTGCTGTCTGGCCCCTAATCATGTGGATGTGGCTGGCTGCCTGCCCTCCTGTTTGCCCCATCCCCAAACCCCATGCCGCAAGGCTCGTAGCTCAAGCCCCATGGCTCATGCCCCATGGCCCTTGCCTGCCAGCCTACCTGTGCTGTATACCCTTGCAGCCTTTCCTGCCTCGCCTGGCGTGGCCTGCCCTGCCCTCTCTGCCCTCCCTCCCGCCCATGCGGTCCGTTGCCACGGATGGAAAATGAGAAGAAAACCAATATGGCCCCGCTGGCACCACAAATCACCTGGTTGGTCAACCAAGGGGATAGCCTGCACAATGAGACAGGAACACAGCAGACCCAGCAAAGCAAGATTCAGGTTGTAAGCCAGTGGAGATTACTTTTGACTTGCTTGTTGAAGAAATATAAAACACCTTCTACTGTCACACCTTCTATGAACAAATGGTTGATTGATCACCTTATACACCACCTAAACAAGTTACCAGATGCGCTCTTCACCCCAGTGAAAATCCACGCGCGAAGCAAGGCAGATTATCTTACGCAGTAAGCACCATGAATGTCAGCGAGTACAGCAGTAAATGACGCCCTAAACTCATGACCAGGCAAGCATCCACAGGGGCTTTCACCGCCCAGTATATTCCAGAAAAAATCATCACAGATCCTCTGGCAACGGACGTTGACACGGGAAACCCGAAGGACCATGAAGATGGCGTCCTGCACGGCTAAAAAAATGAAACGCAGACCTTTGCTACGCTATGTCTTCGCTGCGACTACGTGAATTCGGCCCAATGGAAACAACGCAACCGAGGAAACGCATCAGAAAGAGAGCAGGCACTAGCCCGGTCATCGAAACAAACGACTCACCATCGGCATCGCCAGCGTACGTCCCGTGGCAACAAATCCAGCGTTCATTCCAATATTGTGTGACGACAACAGAAACTCGTCGGCCACACCCACGCCTTCCACGAACAGCAAACTGATTTCACTAGGCACCCAATACGTCAAGCGAAGAAGCACGATAACATAATACCTAAATCTACAACGACATTCCATTTCCAGGTCGCTAGCTATCGCAGCAGGCCATAGCGCCCCGAACCTCTCCCACGCACGTGAGTGCCCACCGACGTCCAGCCAGATCAGAAACAATTCAAAGGTACGCATCGAAATTGAACATTGAACGCTTTAAAAGCAATGCCCACGCATTGTCCATCGCCAATTTTCCAGGCAGCGTTGACCGCCATCCCCAGCCAGCAGGAAATTAAATCAAGGTGCTGTCGCAGCATGTCGCCCCCTCACCCCCTCGCAGTCCTGGTATGCACGTTCGATTGCTTGGGCGCGTCCAGGCGGTCCAGCACCGCGTACTACCCACTTGAAAATCCTCCCAAGTCATTTTTTCCCTGCTTGGTAAGTACGGAATATGGCAGAAATTCGTCCAGCAAGCATCATACTACTCTCCACTCCTCCAACTCAAAATTCGCGTATAATTTTAGAATAAATATCAGTCACATCATGTTCAGACTATAACTTCGGTCTGAATCGAAAAGTGATGCGGAACAACTCAGTGAAACGGTTTCTGAACGCAATGCGGACAGGAAAACGGCCGTAACGCCTAAATTTTTACGGTATCCAAACATTTTTTGCACGGTTTCTCAACGATTTCTGAACGCTACGTTGACCTGACGCACTGAACGCTACGGCCAAAAAGAACGGCGCGCTCTCGGCCAAGCGATGGGCCCTCTAGCTGCAGTAGATCCGCCGTTGCAGGAGGTTGTTTGATTCGCGACCGAGAGTTTGACGGCCTCGCAACAAGCCGACATCGTGCCGGGTTCCGTATTTTTATCTGGCCGCGGCCATTGGCTGGCCTCCCACCTGCCCGCAAAAATTCTGAACCGGATCTGGACGTAACTGCCGTTTCAGACCCCGTTCAGACTTTGTGACAGTCGATCTCCCTAGTTTGCCACTTTTCGGGCAACTGCCCCGATTGGGCGCCACCGCGGATCTCCGAATCGCCCTGACTATCGGCCGCCCTGCGCTCGCGGTTTTCGTACGGGCCACTTTTCGGGCCTCACGGTTCGCCAAACTTTTGCGTTGGGGTTAATCGTAGTCACTAGAGGGGGACCTGTACATACCTGGGGAACAGGCAAAGCACGACACAATTACCTGTGTCAGCCTGCCGGTTCAGCTGGGCAACAACAAGAATGCTCCCTCTCTGGCTCTCTCCCACCGATTTGCAGACTTGTAAATTCCAGACCGTCAGATTTCGAATCGAACGGCCCGACTGACAGGTACACCCGAAAAACCGCATAAATGGAACCGGTACTGTAGCCTGCCGGTTCAGCTGCTTACCGGAGATACTACGGGTAAGATACTTTTTATGCGGCAGGGGAGCAACTGGGAAACAAGTGGTGCGGGTGCCTTCAGCCCCAAAAAGCGAGGCGAATCGGTGAGGTAATCTGGCGGAGCCAATTTTCGGAAGAACCGTTAGGTTCGCCAGAATTGGCGAAGCTTATAAGGCCGTACACGTGAGAAAACATAGGAATAGGGGATGAAAATCCGTCAATCCATCCATCCATACATACATACATCCACCGAATTTGTCCCGAATTTGCAAGCATAAGGGTGAGGTTCTTCCGAAAATTGGCTCCGCCGTAGAGTTTCAACGGGCAAGTTGCAAACACGCACGTTACTTGATATCAATGACGGTTTGAATAGCCTTGAATGCAGACCGTCCAGGACGGAGAATCGCCGCTCCGAGCGCACCAGGATCGTGGCTACTTGAGAAAAAATTAAGTAGGCTTGAATCGACGGCGATTGGAGCTTTCCCAGGGCAACAGATGCCTGCAAGCGCTGACGAGAAAGGGGCCGTTTGTGCTTTCTTGTTGCCGCGCGCCCGCTGCCGGTGCATCCGTTTCGCATGGCGGTGTGTTCGGCGGTCGTAGTCTTGCACGGACACGTCGGCATTAGGCGGGAGCCAAACTTGTACTTGCCAATTTCCAGGGAAGGAGTGCAGCAGGTCGGGGCGCCATAGCAGCACGGGTGAGCAGTGGAGGTAGGCGGCCCCGGGGTGGGCCAGTCGTCACACGGTCTCTCCCGCGTCTGGAAAATGAAAGCCCACACCCGCATGCTGAACGGCTGCGGGGGGGAGGTGGTCCAGAAAGCGGACAAGAAGGCCGTGGTGGCCGGGGATGCGCTCCTGCTACCGCTGTGGCTGACTAACAAGACGTTCTTCATCGTCTTCTGCCTGACTAGCTATTATCTGCTGCACAGATGGCGCGAGAAGATAAGGACGTCTTCTCCCCTTCACATTTTGACTTGGACGGAAGCCCTTGCCCTGATGGCAGAGTTGGCATCGTTCATATACCTCATTGGCTTCTTCGGCATTGCCTATGTTCAAAACATAGTGAGCTCGCAGACTGACGGCGCCTCTGGATCCGACGACGGGTCCTCGCGCAGGACATCGTGCGGTACTGAATCGCAATTCCAGCGCCCAGTGATCCCTCCACCGGCATCTCGCCGTTTCGAGTCAGGCCAAACCCCGCCTGTATTGCCGGCCCCGAGCGCAACATCTACCTCGAGTGGCAAGCCCCCTAAGCCTGTGGCGGACGTTGATGTTGCCAAGTGGCGCGAGCAGGATGACGAGTCTCTGGCTAACGCGGTCCTTGTCGGCACGCTTCCGTCCCACGTCCTGGAGAAAACCCTGGGCGACTGCGAGCGCGCCGTCAAGATCCGGCGGATGTCTGTTGAAAAGCGTCTTAACACCTCAATGGCCGGCATGCCCATTTCTGGGTTCGATTACAACACCGTCCTCGGGACATGCTGCGAGATGGTCGTCGGCTATATCCAGGTACATGCTGTGATCAGTTTACAGAGTAGTTAGGCGGTAATGGTGCTGCCCCTCGTGCGGGATCTTCAATTTGGTCGATGCTTGCGCCGTTGCTTTGAAGAGTACCACTGGGCAGAAATTTCGAATCCGGCGACAGGGGTATATCTATTTTTAGACGAGCCGGTCTCAATTCGTTTCAATTGCCCTGTCTGTGTGGTTCCAGTGACGTCTCCAGAGGTTATTAGAAGCTGTCTGGATGGTATATATAGGACTGCACTTGGCATGGTCCATGGCGTTCAGTGGCATGGTTGAAGTGTTGTGTTCTGAATTACGATTAATATCTTTTTGGTAATTATCTGTACAATATACAATATAAAAACATACAAATCCGGGGTTGAGCATCCGGGGCACCTCCTGCCGCCAGACTGTGGACGCGATCCCCAATTTGGCCCGGATTTGGTCTTCACCTTGAGGAACTTGGCCCACGCGTATTTGCCACGTGACTCGTCCATGCTTGGCACACCCAAGGCATGCCCGCCCATCCTTTCCTCTTTCTTTCCATGATTTGACAAAAGTGATTATCTTTTCACCAGTGCGTATGAACTGAAATGTCTTGATTCCCCACCTCCATCCCACCATCACTTCACCACCACCACCCCACCACCATCCCACCATCACCTCGCCACCCCCCCCCACCACCCCACCACCTCCCGATCCCTGTCCCCCCTCCACCCCCACACCCCCACCAGATCCCGCTCGGCGTCGCGGGCCCGTTGCTGGTCGACGGGGAAGAGTTCATGATCCCTATGGCGACAACCGAAGGCTGCCTGGTTGCGTCCACCAACCGCGGCTGCAAGGCCATCACGCTGTCGGGCGGTGTGTCCACCAACGTGGTCCGCGACGGCATGACGCGCGCCCCCGTGGTGCGGTTTGAGACCGTCCGGCGAGCGTGCGAGCTGAAGCAGTTTGCTGAGTCGCCGGACAACTTTGCGCTGCTGGCCGACAAGTTCAATGGGACCAGCCGGTGGGTCCCTGGGACGAGGCAGTGCCGTGCTCTTAATGAATTCATTTCCGGAACCATCACGTGGGTGCAGGTTCTGGTTGAACGTGTCTCTGTCGTCGGTGTAGTATCTCTCCGCTGCTGGGGGATGCAACTGGTAGGGGGGAGTGGCCGCCACGTTCCACGGGGCCAGCCGATGGGGGGATGCTAGTGGCTAGTGGCTGCTGGTGAGTGACAGAACAAGCTTGTGGGTAGGGGTTGCGTGTGCCGCCGATAGTGCGGGTGCTTGTTGTTTGTGGCTGGGGCAGTTGAGTGTGCCGGCTGACAAGGTCAGCGAGGCCAGTCGGTGGGGGTTAGAAATATAGACTGCGCATACAGACGGCGTGGGTAATAGTGCTTGTTTCGTCTTGTTTTGCCTCGCACTGTATTGCACCGCGGCTGGTTTGCTCCACGGGTAGTAGCTTGGGGCGCGAGTCTGCCCTCGTCGGTCCTTGACCACCCTCATTGCCTATCCTCCACCCGCACCACGCCACCTGCCTACTCTTCAACCACCTGCCTACTCTTCAACCACCTGCCTCTTCGTCAACCTGCGTATTCCTCCCCCCAACCTCCCCCCATCGCACCCTGGCATCGTGTCCAACCGTTTGGCGCCGCTGGTGAGCTGTAGCCCGAACCGGACGTTTCCGTCATTCCCCCACCCTCCCATCCCATCCTCCCATCCCATCATGTACCTTACACGGACATGCACACGCAGACACGCACACGCATGCATACAGACACGCACACGTATGCACGCAGGCGCGCACACACACACACACATGGCTGGCGCAGCTGGCGGGCCGTGGCCTGAGGATTCCTCTCCGTTTGCTTGTGTCGTCCTTCCCACATTCCTGCTCCTTTTCGGCTGCTTTCCGCGGATCCTGCCCACGGCTGTGCGCATCTGGCCGACCTTGGCATGATTTCCTTCTCCCAACTGACCTCCCCCTGTCCTGCTGTCATGCCCTGCTACCTGCACAGTTTTGCGCAGCAGGCGGGGCCCTCCTAACCTAAAGCTGACCTGTCCCCCATCATCTCATCGTGCCCCGCCATACCACACAAACACCCACCCACACAAACCCACCCACCCACACAAACCCACCCACCCACCCACCCACCCACCCACCCACCCACCCACCCACCCACCCACCCACCCACCCACCCACCCACCCACCCACCCACCCACCCACCCACCCACCCACCCACCCACCCACCCACCCACCCACCCACCCAAACCCACCCACCCACCCACCCACCCACCCACCCACCCACCCACCCACCCACCCACCCACCCACCCACCCACCCACCCACCCACCCACCCACCCACCCACCCACCCACCCACCCACACGCACCCACCCACACGCACGCACACATATGCACACACACCTGCAGCTTTGCGCAGCTGGCGGGCCTGCACGCGGCGGTGGCCGGCCGCAACGTGTACCTCCGCTTTGAGAGCACGACGGGGGACGCGATGGGCATGAACATGGTGTCCAAGGGGGTGAACGCGGTGCTCTCGCTGCTGGCGCAGCTCTTCCCCGACATGCAGGTGGGCGGGAGGCGAGGGCGTATGCCACATGGTGGTGGGGGGCGGGGGGGGGAAACTGGGGAGGGTTTTACAATACTGGAATCAATGTTGGGAGGAGTGTATGCGGCCGTAGTTGTGTGGTGGGATAGTGCCTGTGGAGGATGGGTTGATGCTCGATAGCCCTTCCCTGCCACACATGGGGGGGTGCGCGGGAGCCCCCAGCGCTAAAGCCTCTATTCTCTCTTCTGCTCCGCTTCGCAGTCATCTCCATCTCTGGCAGTTAGTCAAGGCCGCATCGACCTGAACCCCCCCCTCTTCCTGTTAATGCTCTCGCTCGACTGCCAACAGTGCAGGTCGTCTCCCTCTCGAGTCTCCCTCTCGAACGGCAACTGCTCATGATGCATCCCCTTTGTTCTTGCTCGCGAATCCTCACCCATGTGCAGGTCGTGTCCATCTCGGGCAACTATTGCGCGGACAAGAAGCCGACGGCGCTCAACTGGATCTGCGGACGCGGCAAGTCGGTGGTGGCCGAGGCCATCATATCCGGCGACGTGGTGCGTGAGCATGTGCTGTTGTTTGATACTTTGGAAGGGGCGATCGTGGAGTGCATGCATCCGATGTGGGCTGATGAGAGGGGCGGTATGCTGCGTAAGTGTGTCAGCTGGGCCCACAGCGGTGTGGGGCGTGTGGGGCGTGGGTGTGTTGTGTCATACCGGCCGAGAGCCAACTTGCGTGTGAAGCACCCTGTGAATCATGGCGCTTGGCACCGTTTCTAGCATGGCACATGGCCATGTTGTGAGTGTGGTGTAGAGTGTGAGAGTAGGGTTGGATGCTGTGAAGGCTTCTATCACAGCATGCCTTGGCACAACGTGGTTCCCTCTGCGTTGTGGCCTCTCGTTTTCTTCCCCCCCTTGTGGTTGCCATCTTGCTCGCGTCCTTTTCCCTCACCCTTCGCCTCCCCCCCCCCCCCTCCCCCCCTTAACATCCCTCGTTTGCTCCATTGGCCAAGGGCTCACTTCTGTTCGGCGCTTTCCGCGCATTAAGCTCCCGTTCTGCTCTCCTTCACCTGCCCCTTCCCCCCTTCCAATAAATCAATCCATCAACACCACCCGTCCAGGTGCGCAAGGTTCTCAAGACGACGGTCGAGGACCTGGTCAGCATCAACTACGTGAAGAACCTGACAGGGTCCGCCATGGCCGGGTCCGTCGGCGGGTTCAACGCGCACGCCGCCAACCTCGTGACCGCGCTCTTCATCGCGACGGGCCAGGACCCCGCGCAGAATGTGGAATCCTCCAACTGCATGACGCTGCTGGAGGCCGCCAACGGGGGCAAGGACCTGCACGCGTCTGTCACCATGCCGAGCATTGAAGTGGGCACGGTGGGGGGGGGGACGATCCTCCCGGCACAGAGCGCCGCGCTCAACCTGCTGGGGATCCGCGGGGCGCACCCGCTGCTGCCGGGCCAGAACGCCGCAAAGCTCGCACGCATCGTCGCAGGTGGGTGGGCTCTGTGTTCCATGGAATCATGGTAGTGTATTGTATCCTTGTAGTTTTTATGTATTTCAGTCGCACGCGGGTGGGCATTTGTATTTCGTGTAAACAGGGGGATTTCTGGTACGACAGTGTAGCATGGGCGTGTCCTAGTCACCAGTGGGTAGGCGCTCCCTTGGTCGGAATGTCACGGAACTCTTCAAAGCTCGAACGCAGTTTTGAAGCAGTGGCAAGCGCTTCTTAGCCCTGACCCTTTTTGGTCCCCTCGGTATGACCCCACCCCACCCCACCCCACCCCACCCCACCCCACCCCACCCCACCCCACCCCACCCCACCCCACCCCACCCCACCCCACCCCACCCCACCCCACCCCACCCCGCCCCGCCCCACCCCACCCCACCCCACCCCACCCCACCCCACCCCACCCCACCCCACCCCACCCCACCCCACCCCACCCCACCCCACCCCACCCCACCCCACCCCACCCCACCCCACCCCACCCCACCCCACCCCACCCCACCCCACCCCATCCCCATCCCCCCACGCCACGCCACGCCACGCCACGCCACGCCACGCCACGCCACGCCACGCCACGCCACGCCACGCCACGCCACGCCACGCCACGCCACGCCACGCCACGCCACGCCACGCCACGCCACGCCACGCCACGCCACGCCACGCCACGCCACGCCACGCCACGCCACGCCACGCCCCGCCCCGCCCCGCCCCGCCCCGCCCCGCCCCGCCCCGCCCCGCCCCGCCCCGCCCCGCCCCGCCCCGCCCCGCCCCGCCCCGCCCCGCCCCGCCCCACCCCACCCCACCCCACCCCACCCCACCCCATCCCACCACACCACACCACACACACACACACGGGATTCGTCAAAGACATCGAGTGGGCATGGAGTCCGGTGTGCTTCTGAACGTCAGCAATTGTTAATGTTATAGTTGCTGCATGCGTTGTATTTACTAGCACTGAAAACAAAATAAAATGCGCTCCCCCTGTAAGACCTCAGTTGTCATGCACGAAATCCTGGTAGCCTACCACCTCAACTGACATTCCCCTCCCCGCCCCCCTCTCCCCAATCATTCCTCCCCTTGTCCTCCCTCATCCCTCACCCCCCCCGGCCCCCCCTTCCCCCTTCCCCTAAATTAACAAACAAAAAAATAACGACCAACAATCATAACAGGGAGCGTGCTTGCTGGAGAGCTGTCCCTCATGGCGGCGCTGGCCACGGGCGACCTGGTCAAGAGCCACATGAAGTACAACCGGAGCGCCGCCAACCTGTCCTCCCTGCCCGCCAGCATGGCCACCTCCCTCTCCGAGCCCAGCCTGTGCAGCGTGGCCACGCAGGGCAGCTGCCTCGTCAACAAGTAGGCAGCCAACACGTGGGCCATGTGGGGGGAACAAGTTGTGGCCAATCGGGGGGCCCAAAAGGCGCTGCACAGTGCCCCACAAGTAGCCAACGGTGGGTGGTATACAAGGGGCCGACATGGGCCCTAACTTGTAGAGCCGATAGTTGGCATTGGGTGGCCGGCGACACATGGCCGACGACCCGTGGCCAACGGTTGGTGGACCAACAAGTGGCACCGTGATGCAGTGAAGGGAGCTTCACACGGGTCGACGCATCACTAGGCTGGCGCCACTGGGCTGTTGGTGAAGTTTTGCTGGCAGCCTCTGGAGCCAGTAGGTCCAGTGATACTGGCAGGCCTGGTGATGCAGGCACGATGGTCCATACATTCTACGTTATGCTGGCAGCCGCTTTGTCACCAACATGATGTTTTTGTAGCCACCATTTTTGCTGGGGGCAAAGCCGGATAGGGACACCGAGGGAGAAGTGCTGCCGGGGAGGTGGATTGGGTTGGATGCATGGTCCAGCTGCTGCTGCCTTGTGGTTGACAGGACTGGATTATCCGATGGTGGCCAATGAAGGCTGCTTGGGGAGGGGGGAGAGGGGAGCATGGCCCGATCAGGAAAGCTGCTTGACCGGGTGATTCTGGATGTCTGGCGCGTTCTGCTATTTGTTTTCCCAAGGTCGCCTCTTTTTATGCTGCTAATGGAAGGCAGCCACCGTGGTGCACAACCAGGCCCGTCTTTGGTTTGGCATGGGTTTACCCTGTCGTCGCCGGTGACCAGGGTTAAAGCTTTGGGTGTGACATTGGGTGGAATCATGCGAGCTGTCGGCGGGTAATCTTTACCTAGCACACAGCCTTACGGGCTCAATGGAGCGACCATGGTAGTGGCGGTGGCTGGGTGGGTGGAGGGACTCTTCCGGCGATCCCAGATGGCAGTTACGTGGCTACCCAGGACGGGACATATGAGGTTTCTGTTTTTTTTTTTTTTTCGCGAATGCTATGATGCGGGAGGTTACCGGATCCCAACACTGTAAAGTTTTACGCTTGCATGTTCATATATGCCCAAACCATGACATGGGATGTGTAGGTAGTGGGCATTTGCCTTGATCAATAACAGCATGAAACAGGGAATGGCGGATTTGTTGGTCAAGAACAGTATTTGATACATTCATCTTGTATGAATGGCACACATTTGTGGAAAGCCAATGAATACTGTTGCATCCTGTTCTGGCGCAAAAAGTGCTGCTTGTGTCATCAATAGTGCAAGAGACAGGAATTAATTAATTAATTAGACTCATGCTCCCGTTGGGGAGTCACGGAGCATTAACCCCGATGGATGGATGGATGGATGGATGGATGGATGGATGGATGGATGGATGGATGGATGGATGGATGGATGGATGGATGGATGGATGGATGGATGGATGGATGGATGGATGGATGGATGGATGGATGGATGGATGGATGGATGGATGGATGGATGGATGGATGGATGGATGGATGGATGGATGGATGGATGGATGGATGGATGGATGGATGGATGGATGGATGGATGGATGGATGGATGGATGGATGGATGGATGGATGGATGGATGGATGGATGGATGGATGGATGGATGGATGGATGGATGGATGGATGGATGGATGGATGGATGGATGGATGGATGGATGGATGGATGGATGGATGGATGGATGGATGGATGGATGGATGGATGGATGGATGGATGGATGGATGGATGGATGGATGGATGGATGGATGGATGGATGGATGGATGGATGGATGGATGGATGGATGGATGGATGGATGGATGGATGGATGGATGGATGGATGGATGGATGGATGGATGGATGGATGGATGGATGGATGGATGGATGGATGGATGGATGGATGGATGGATGGATGGATGGATGGATGGATGGATGGATGGATGGATGGATGGATGGATGGATGGATGGATGGATGGATGGATGGATGGATGGATGGATGGATGGATGGATGGATGGATGGATGGATGGATGGATGGATGGATGGATGGATGGATGGATGGATGGATGGATGGATGGATGGATGGATGGATGGATGGATGGATGGATGGATGGATGGATGGATGGATGGATGGATGGATGGATGGATGGATGGATGGATGGATGGATGGATGGATGGATGGATGGATGGATGGATGGATGGATGGATGGATGGATGGATGGATGGATGGATGGATGGATGGATGGATGGATGGATGGATGGATGGATGGATGGATGGATGGATGGATGGATGGATGGATGGATGGATGGATGGATGGATGGATGGATGGATGGATGGATGGATGGATGGATGGATGGATGGATGGATGGATGGATGGATGGATGGATGGATGGATGGATGGATGGATGGATGGATGGATGGATGGATGGATGGATGGATGGATGGATGGATGGATGGATGGATGGATGGATGGATGGATGGATGGATGGATGGATGGATGGATGGATGGATGGATGGATGGATGGATGGATGGATGGATGGATGGATGGATGGATGGATGGATGGATGGATGGATGGATGGATGGATGGATGGATGGATGGATGGATGGATGGATGGATGGATGGATGGATGGATGGATGGATGGATGGATGGATGGATGGATGGATGGATGGATGGATGGATGGATGGATGGATGGATGGATGGATGGATGGATGGATGGATGGATGGATGGATGGATGGATGGATGGATGGATGGATGGATGGATGGATGGATGGATGGATGGATGGATGGATGGATGGATGGATGGATGGATGGATGGATGGATGGATGGATGGATGGATGGATGGATGGATGGATGGATGGATGGATGGATGGATGGATGGATGGATGGATGGATGGGTGCAAACAGTCCTACCGGTCTAATCTATCTACATCAGCTACATACTACATCTATCTAACAGCATTCAAACTACAACATCTATCTAGACAGCCGCACGCTGCCCTAGGGGAGCTGTCTGGCCGGCGTGCCTCCCACGGGATTGCACACGCGGGCGCTTCCCCACTGGGGGGGGCTCGTTGTCCTCTATGACCTGGGCCCACTTGGCCTTGTCCATCATCTTCTTCCAAATCACGGAGAGGCCTAGGCCCCCCATGTCCTCTACTAGCTGTTCTTTGAAGGTGCGGGCCTTGCGGCGTCTAACATCACTGGGCCCGGCCGCTGGGCAGCGATGTCCTTCACCGCCTGGGCGGTGAGGCCTGTGGTGTCCTGCGGGCACTCAATGGCGATGGCGCTGTCGTGGATGCGCTTGCGGCGATGTCGAGGAGCTGGGCCTTGATGTCGGCGGTGGAGGCGGAGGTGGCAGTGGAAAGGTGAGGGAGCTCAGTAGCCATGCAGCGTGCCCCCCATTGCTGCCACATCTGCAAGCAAGGGGGGTCCGGCCGTGCTGCTGGAGGGCTTTCGTAAGGATGGAACGGAGTGTGGGTGCAGAGATGGATGGAGCCCAGATCTCGCCAGCAGCTAGAGCGCATGAGAAGGGAGTTGAGAATGGTGTGCTGGAGTGGGGGGCGGGCTTGCCCGAACAGAATTAAGTCGCGGCGCATGTTGGTGCCGTCGGGGTGGATGAGGCGGTTGATGTCGTGGAGATGGAGGCCCAGGTCATAAAGGGGGGCGTAGTAAGTAAGTAAGTACTTGCGTGTCATGCGCAAAGGCATGCCACGGAGTACTATGCTAATCTCATTAGAAAAATAATTACACAAAAGTTTAAACAAATATCGTCTGCATCATCCCCCAACCGTTAAGCACTAGATGGGCGTAGCCGGTCCCCAAAGAAGAGGAAATGCATGGCAGTTGCCGGTCCAGTCGTGATCGTCAACCTTGGTTGGGGCCAGAAGCGCGGTTCAGCTGGGCGTGGTTCTGCTGGGCGACTGCGTTTAGGATCTGGCGATGCCAAGGGCGAGGCCGCAGGAGCCGAGTGCACTACTAACGCTTGAGTAGTGGTCTCGCTGCCTGGCAGGCCATGCAGGCGGAATTACAGCCGAAGCTGCAGGCGAATTTTCTTGGCTCATGCATCGCGCACAGATTCGCGCACAGATTCCACGTTAATGCATGGTTCCACGAGCCACGAGCCACGAGGTAGCCATGGCTGACGGCGGAGCTCATAACTTTCACGTTTGAGCACCGAATTCAGCTGTGAATATCACTATCGCTTCGTCTCTCTAAGACGCACATGCTGATATAATTTTCCGAATCTAACACGCAATATATGACGAGCAAACGTCCTTTGACGCAACGCAGTTTGGCGGATGCGCTCGCCCATGAAAATGCGGCAGCTGCGGCTGCAGCTTCGCCATCAGGTCCGGTAGACAGCGGTGACACTAGTCGTGCACTGGTGGCCACCCAGCAACCTCCCGGGCTTAATGCCTCGCCATCGGCATCGCCTGACCCGAAACGCACCCGCCCAGCCGACAAAACAGGATGGTCCCGCCCCTCGGAACCGCGCTTTCGGCCCCACCCTTTCAAGGTCGATGATCACGACTGGAACAACCTGTCTCCTTACGATGCTATGGACTGCATCTTCTACGGGGACTACGCCTCGCTTTACGACCTGTGCCTCCATCTTTACGACCAAGGTCGCCTCATCGGCAGCAACGGCTGCCGCTGGCAAACCCACGGCGCCCTGCTTGGCTGCCCCCGCCCCCAGCTCCAGCACACCATCCTCAACTCCCTTCTCGAGCGCTCTGACGACGAGATCTGGGCTCCATCCATCTCCGCCCCCACCCTCCGTTCCATCCTCACGGAAGCCTTTCAGCAGCACGTGACCCCCCTTGCTGCTGACGTCGCAGCAATGGGTGGCACGCTGGCTGCTGAACTTCCTCACATTTCCGCCGCTGCCGCCTCCACCTCCACTGCCATTTCCGCCTCCACTGCCGACATCAAAGCCCAGCTCCTCGACCTCGACCAACGCCTTCAAGCCACCGCCAACGCCCTTGAGAGCTTGCATGACACCGCCGGCCTCACCGCCCAGGCGGTGAAGGACATCGCCGCCCAGCCGGCGTCTGCTGGCCCGGCCGGCGATGCTCCCTCCACCTGGGCGGACTTGCTTAAGCAGCACACCACCTCCACCACCTCCACCATCTCGGCACAACTCAAGCAACAAGCCCTCGACCTTCGCGAGGAAACCGACATCGCCCGGCGCAGCCACAATGTCATCGTCAAGCACTTCGACCAGCCGGCAGGTGAGACCTCCACGACCCTTCTTGAGGCATTTAAGCGCGACATTCTTGCCCCCATGCTACTCACTGGTGAGCTGGACATGTCGGCTGTCCGCCTCCCCCGCGCGCGGGGGAAGGCTGGCCCGGCACCCGTGCTCCTCACCTTTAAGTACATGGCGGACAAGCTGTCGTTCCTTAAATGCCGCAAGAAGCTCTCGAGGACTCGCTTCACGCTGGACGACGACTTGACCCTGGCCCAGCAACAGCGGCGACGCGAGCTATGGCCGGCCTACCTTCAGCTCCGGCACAGCGCAGGGGGGAAGCCGGTATACTGGAGGGGGGCGGTCATCCACGTTGACCACAAGCCCTGGCAGCCCCCTCCTGCCACCCCAGACTAGGGAATTCATACCAGTAGTGTAGATTAGTCAGGCTTAGCCTAGCATGTGGCCCACGCGCATGTGCGCCCATAATGGCCCCCATGGATGTTGTCTACAGGATTTAGCCAAGCCCTGCCTATAACGGGACCCCCATGGATGTTGCATTAAGAATTTCGCCATTCTATGCCATGCAGAGAGATGCTCTCTGTAGAGAAGCCATGTCCTAGCTCTTGTATAGCCATGATGATCTTCCCCACCTATGACAGGCTCCCCTTCGCTGGGTGTTGCCTGAAACTCTGGGTGGTGCAGGTGCCCTAGTGCACCTAGAGCAAGTGTTGTTTACATTCCCACCCTTGCAGGAAGTAGCTTAGAATGTATGATAGGCCATATGCCCCTTCTCTGGGCTATGTGCTACATATACTCCCAACGGAGTTATGTTACAATTCAATTCAATTCAATTCAATGCATCGCGCAGCCGCCAGGCTGCGTTGCGTAGTCGAGCGTGTGCTTGTCATATAATATTGAAACACACGCCCTGATCAAGCATGCTGTTTCCGGCCCCGCCGTCTAGGTCATCTAGTCGCTCTACACGTAAGCCAGCCATAATTTCAATGCACAAGGCTACACATTTCCATCACCATTCATTTTCATCATCCTGAACGACTCGAACACGCGGACAAGATAACGGCAGGCTCGAGCTACCATGGTCCGGATATATTCTCCCGATTTCTGGCCTGCGCTGGTTGTCTCCTTCGAAATTGCGTTCGAGTTTCGGGAAAATATATCAGCGTGTGCGTCTTAGAAAGACGAAGCGATTGTGATATTCACAGCCTAATTTGGTGCCCAAACGTGAAAGTTATGAGCTCCGCCGTCAGCCATGGCTACCTCATGGCTCTCTGCATTCTAGAGGCTGGATTTGCAAGATATCAATGAGACAACCAGCGCAGGCTAGAAATCTAGACAATTTGATGAATGGTGTACAAAATCGCCATCATGCATATTAGGATTGACTTGTGAAATCTCTTATGCCCATGAATTATTGGAAAATGGCAGCAAGTCAACTGGATTGCTGTTCCTGCTACGTGGTAAGAGGTCTGGATTGTGAAAATGTTCTGAGCTTACACCACTTGGGGTGAGTGCTTGCTGCAGAAGTCCGGGCTTCCAAAACCAGAACAATGTTTGCCTAACAAGACTAAAAAACGGAGAGTGTCTAATGCCTGAGGGCATCCATGTCCGCGATTGAAAGCCTCACGCCTGCTGTGGGTCAGAGAGCACGATTAGTGATATCGGTTGTGTCAATGTGATAAAGGCCTTCTACGCCGCTGCTAACTAACAACTAACTACCCACGTGAGACATGGGTGAACCCTTCACTGAAGCTGCTGATTGTTGGCTCCATTCAGCTGTTCTATACCAGTCGCGCTGAATTCCACCTCAACCTAACCACGGCAAGTACCACTGCCATTTCAAATCACTTCAGCCCAAAATCTGGATCCAGCCGCCACAAAAAAAGCACCGCCCCTGGAGCCTGAAAAAACATACGCGAATCATGTACACTATGCCGTTAACCCACTTGTCTTACAACACCATCTCATCCTTAATCCTCATCCGCCTTCTACCCCATCGTTAACCCCGTGTAAACCCGATGCATCAGGGGTCCCTTATCCCCGCCCCGACCGCCGGTTGTCACGTGTATCCCGTGCGTCCCTCTTGCGATTATCCCGCGACCGGCTGCTGCCGCCGCTACGGCTGCGCGGGTCATCCGCTCGGCGCGAAGACGCCCGCGAGGACGAAGGCGAGGAGGACTTGGACGAAGAGGAAGAGGACTTGGAAGAAGAAGCTGAGGATCGACCCGACGGCGGCGATCGGCGGTCGTCACCATGCGCAGGCTGATCGCCGCGGGACCGGGGCGAAGGCACGGGGACAGCTGGTGCCGGCGAGAAGTCTGGGACGCCTGCACCCTGTGGGTACCCCTCCGCACCCGCCCGCTGCTGCTGGGGGCTCGCCACGTGGCGGAGCAATGAGTCCACTCCGTAGCCCACGGGGGCGGTCTGCCTCCCGCTGGACTTATACGATTCCGAGACCTCCCTGGTAGAGCTCGCGCCGCCTGCCCGCAGCGAGGCGGTGGCGGCGGCAGCCGCGCTGGCTGCTGCTGCTGCGGCTTCTGCTGCCGCCGCGGCGGCCGCGGCAGCGGCCTTCGCGGCCGCAGCCTTTGCGCGGGACCCGGCGCGGACATCGGCGGCGACCGACGCGGCCATTGAGGTGGGGGAGGGCCGGCCGGCCCCACTGGCTCGTTGGGCACGCTCAGCGGCCGCCGCGGCTTGCTCCTGGAGCCGTTTGGCGCGCTCCTCGTGACGCGCTTGACGCTCCTGGGGGTGGGGTGGGTGGGTTCAGGCCAACGGTCGTGGGTCAATGGGGTCATGTGGACGGTTGTGGGGTCAGATGGTGAGTCCGATGGTGGTCGTGTGTAAAGCCGTGTGTGAGGTGGGGTGACATGGTGGGTCATGTGGTGGGCCGCATCTACCGCGACAGGCTAGGGGCTGGGCCGAGAAGTGGGCATGCATACACGATATGGTGAGATGGGATGATGGGGGATGGCTTGCTATGAAGGCGGTGACAAGGTTGTTAGCAGAGGTTGGAGACATGGCCATGTGAGGTTCCCACAATGAAGGAAGCGCGGGGGGCACGCGGTGAGGGGGGGGAAGAAGGGAGGACCCTGGGGGATCTCGACCGTGGCGGGGCCTTACGATAGTTTCGACATTTTGGTTTCCAAGCATGAGGCATGGTAGCCATGGGGCAAAGCAAGGCGAGAAAAATGGGGCGAGGAACCCATTCTTCAGAAACCGAGGCCAACGGCGAGAGCTCACCAGTGCCCGCTGCTCCTGCTGCTCCCTCCGCACCCTCATCGCCGCTACATAGTCCGGCACCGCGCTGACATCACCAGCACCGCCCTGGGCCACGACCTCCACCTCCGCTGGCGCGTCCACCGAAGGGCCCGCCATGTGGTCAGCCGCAGGGCTTCCTTCCGCCCCCGCATTGGACCCCACGCCGCCGGCATCCCCACCGTCCACCGCCGTGATGTCGGCAAACAGCGCAGAGCCTCCATCCGTGTGACTGGGAGGGCTGGCTCCCTCGCCGGACATGCCCACCTGGTCCCCCATGGAACCATCCAGTGCAGGCCCCCCTGCCTGGTCCTGGCCCTCCGCCTGCCCCTGCGCCTTGGTGTGAGCTTGAGCTGGTTGCTGATCCAATGACAACGATGCCAGAGAATGCCCCTGTGCAGGCTCCTGCGGTCCCGGTGGACCTAGAGACAATGTCCTCGCGTCCGCGTGCGCCGAGGGCAGGTCTTGCCCCTGCGCCTGCGCCTGCGCTCGCGACGAGGCAGACTTTGGCTTCCCCTTGCTTGAGTTCCTCTCGGACCAGGCGAGGAAATCTTGCTGCTGCTGTGCGCGCCGCTTGGCACGCTCCTGCACTCGCGCCTCCCTGTCCCGTAGCTGCTTCGCCCGCTGCTGCGCGGCGACGTCCGCGGCCACCGGGAGCAGCGGGTCCTGCTGGCGCAGGTCCCCAACTTCCTCGACCCCTTGCCCGGCCAAGGGTGCTGCACCCCGGGAGATCGCCCCCCCTGCTGTGGCAGCCCCACCCCCTTGGGGCCCTGTGATCACGCCCCCCCCCAACAGGCTCTTGTCGCGCTCCCGTCGCTGATGCTTCTCGAGTAGCTGCAGCCAGTCAAACCGGCCGGGCCCGGCGGCAGGGACCCCCCCAGCAGGTGCTACATCGGCTGCCGCTGCCACCTGCGAGGCATACTCGGCAGACCCCCCTGCCTGGGAGGAGGGATCCTCGAACGAGGCTGACGCGTCCACTGCCGCCGACCCAGCTCCGCTGTCTGAATCTGCGAGAGCGGGCACCTGCACGTCCACCATGGCAAACTGCTGGTCAGTCATCGCGGCGACAGTTTCGCTGGCAAACGCTGTGGCAGCGGCGGCGGCGGCTGTTTCGGGGGATAGACCTAACGCCATATCGCTGGCCGCGCTTCCGTCATAGAGACTGCCACTACTCGAGGCGGCGTCCGCACCTATTTGGGGTTGCGCGTCTGCCGCTGCGGCCTGAGCATGGCCATTCGCTTCCCCCGCCCACATTTCGTGCGTGGCCCCGACCCCCCCCCCATCCTCGGGGTTCTCCACCTGCGAGTACGGGCTGTTACCTGGGGCCACCTCCCCGGACCCATCCGCCATGATGTACGTGCCGCGGTTGAGCGCGTACTGCCCTGGGTGGGCCGTCGGGGCCGCCTGCCCGGAGACCAGCACATCCTCTTGCAGCTTTGTCGGCATCACCGGATCCTGCAGCCCAGGGATGGCGCCATGGCTCAGCTCGGAGGGGGCGTCGATGGGCACCGGCAGGCCCTTTTTGGCCAGTCGGGCCGCTTGCCCGGCCTCAAACGCGGGCATCTCCTCGCGCCACGCGGAGTGCAGCTCGCGCTCGCAGTAGGGCCCCGTGTAGCCCGGCAGGCAGTGGCAGGTGAGGTTGTGGCACATGCCTGGAGGCGGGGGGGATGTGTGTGTTGGGGGGATTGGGGGTTTGAGCGGGAAGGGGGAAGCGACGGACGGGGAATGGGAGGCCATCACTGTCACAAAAAAGTTCTCTTGAAGGCAATGTCAGCATAGGGAAGCGTCGGGGGAACCGATACACATCTCAGGATACGTATCGACTTGAAATCGTGTACCATGTCAAGGGAGATACTGAGGCAGTACATATACAACATAAATATTAGTGTATCTGTTTAGTAAAGGGAGATACTGAGGCAGTACAAGTACAACATAAACATTAGTAGTGTATATGTTTAGTATCACTTAGACCATGTTTGTCGCTGGGGAGGTCACAGTACACAAACACGTGCTCGCAATCACCCCGACAGAGGCATAGGCCTGCTCAACGGCCGTCATGCTACAGTGACAACCGATCTGTAACCGTCATGCCCACGTTTCGCTGCCGCCACCATACGCGCCCGTTTGCCCCACCTTAATTGGGATGCCTTCCCTATCTTCATTGGAATGGCTTTCCCCCCCCCTTGACAACCATAAAACGCTATAGAACGCCTCTGTCCCACATTCATTAATACATTCCCACATTACTCATACAGGCGCCTCCTCCCCACATTCCATATTACCAACCACTTCCCCATCATTATTCGACCGCTGTATGCACCTCTGTATGCGACCTCTCTACTTGCGAGCCACCTCGTCATGCACCTTTATTCGAATGTAAGCCAGTTGGTTACGCACCCTTATTGGAGCAGTCGAACAGGCACGCATTGTCGGGGCAGTACTCATCCGCGACAGGGCACGGCCCAATCGCCGCCGCCTTGAAGTGGTGCCCGGAACCTGACGCGTCCACGACCTGGTTGTCCACGCACTTGACCCACAGCGACGACCCGACGTGTACTTCCAGCAACCAGCGGCCATGCACCAGCCTGCAGCGGCGCTCAAAGCAGCCGGCCCCGAGAGCTGGGTGCTGCCACTTGTCCTTGATCCAGGGCTCGAAGCCGGTGCCAAAGCACCTGCAGTCGAAAGGCACCCAGTTCCAAGAATATTATCAATGTTGATGTCACCATGGATCTTTCTAACTAAAGTCTCCGTCGAACACACCCTTGCAGTGATTGGGACGACTGAACAAAACAGGGCATCTAAGTAGAGATTGCACAATCCTTCGCACATCAATAGTTTATCAAGGAAACGATTCTGGGCTGCTTCCGGTGCTGCATTCTGGGTAAGGCCTGGAAGCACCCTTTTACTTGGGGGAGCGTGGCTGGCAACCGCCAGGCTTGGGGGAGCGTGGCTGGCAACCGCCAGGCTTGGAGAAAAGCCTCCTTCTCTAATACACCCAACACTCATTCAAACACTACTCGTAGTGTAGTTAATTCGTCAACAGTGGTAATTGGCATGCGGTTTCTAGGGTGACAGTTTGCGTGGGTTGAGAACCCACCTTTTCTTGTTTGCCACACTCTGTGCTAGCTGCGGTGTTTGCTGTTGCTGGCGTTGCGGGGCATCCGCTTATGGGGCCATGGAACCAAGGAGAGGTGGCGGCGAACGATGATGGACACGCAAACACTACAAAATGAATCATATAATACTGATAAATCTTACCTTCTGCATACCGAGAGATATGCGAAGAAGCCCGCCCCCGGCACGTGTACTTGTGGTACTAACATGCATTTGTACTTGTGGTACTAGCATGCGTAGCATCAGGGCTTGTGCGTAGCATCAGGGCTGGTGCGTAGCATCAGGGCTTATCATCCTTGTCCCTACCATTACAAGGGACCATGCCAGGGAGCCCTTATTGCGAACTAGCAATGAACAGGGACAACGCCACACCGCGAGCTATCCGAAAGCGCCTGGCCCCGTCACTAGTCTACAGATGAGCCCTTCTGATAACATCACTGGGGTCAACGCTAGTCAGCCCTAACCGCGACTGCCCGAGAAGGCCTGCCCCCAGCAGTAGAAACGGTACATAGTGATCTTCCCTTCACCCCATTACCAGACAAGAGATTAGCCAGCCCGTACCGCGAGCTGTCCGAGAAGGCCTGCCCCCAGTACTCTGGGTTACGGTGGTTGTCGCGCTCGTGGTGCGCGCGCCGACCCGGGTTGGTGCATCGATAGTTGGAAAAACGCTTGAGCCGCGTGCATCCATCGGTGAGGCATGCGTGGAAGCGGACCTCGGTCGGCGTGCATGGGGCGCAGCCGCCCACCGCCATGCCGTCATAGGTGCAGCCGGTGGGCTGTTTCGTGTGAGTTGAGGTGTGAGTGTGTGTGTGTGTGTGTGTGTTTGGAAACCAGGCAAATGAGAGGAAAGGGGCCCACTGTAGCAAACTTACCAAACTTACCTTGGACTTACAGTAAACTCGGACTCACGGTAAGTGACCCACGGGCAACAAGCAATACGAGGTAGGGAGGAACAGAACGCACCATCGCAAGCTCCTGCCCCTGGTACACGCGGTGGACCTTGTTGCTCGAGCAGTACGACCCTTGGAAGACGTCCGGCATCACCGGACCCGAGCACGCGCGCAGCGCAAAGTCGCAGCCAAGCATGTGCCCAAACTGGAGGAAGCCCGCGTTGGCGTACACAGGGAGGTACCAGCCCGAGTCCTCGAACGCCGCCAACGTGACCGCGCTCAGAACCTGGTTCTCCATCCCCTTGCCGACCATCATCTCGCCAAAGAAGATGCGGCTCTCCCAGTGGGAGTCGGCGGTTCCGATGCCCCCCTGGTGCTCGAGCTCGGCGCCGTTGAGGGCCGGGCAGCCAAAGTGGGCGCGCGCCGCCGCGGTGACCTGAGCCAGAGGGTACATTATTGTTATTGTTATTTATTTATTTTTTACATGTGGAGTCGGCAGGAAAGGTCCAGCGAAGACACAGGTCAGAGGGCATGCAAGCGGATTCGAGCGGAAATGAAGGCGGGTGAAAACGAAGGTGCATAAGCTTTGCCTACACGCGGCGTCAGGCGGAGCGGGGACGGGGGAACTATGAGGCGGGCAGGTAGAGAGAGACATGAGGGAAAGCCGTGCGGGGAAACGATGCGGAGTACAGGAAGAAGGGACAAAAGGAAGAGGGGGCGAGAAAGCAGGGAAGAGAGAGGAGGAGAAACAAGACAGACTGCGCTAGCACAGATGCGGGTAAGGAAAAGAAGCGACAATGAAAGGGCAGGAGTGCACAGATGGTGAGCCGGTTAGCTAATTGAAACGGTCCAGGCTCTGTCTTTCCAGCACTCGGCTCATTAACCCATGCTTCCGTTTTATCACGGCATGCACCGGTAACCCTAGCCACCATGGTTCACTTGTAGACACAATTTTCACCCCTACAACGACCCATCGGCCCACCTGCCTGCCCACCCTCCAATCGACGCCCTGTGCGTCGCCCAACCCGGCGCATTTGATGAGCACGGGATGCAATTGCATACCCAAAAAGAGTGCCCGAAATACATGCCCCTGGACATGCCCCTCCCACATTGCATCCTCCCCCCCCCACCACCACCAAGTCCCCTCCGCCTCCCCCATCATGGCAGGCGAACACATCTCGTCGAGCCCCCCTTCCCCCACCGAACCCCCCAGGTGACCAGCATTTGCCCCCCCCTTTCTATTTATGCAGATTGTACATGACCGATGTATCATGCACTGCGGGCTCGACGGGCTTGTGCACCACGCGATCGTTCCGGGCATGCCCACCTCTAGCCTTGCACGGCAACCACCCTTGGCCGTGTACTTCACCCAAAGACATCTACTGCAAACATGGCCCTTTCACCCACCGCGGGAGTGACGAGCTTGTGCACCACGTTGTCCCGCTCGTGGAAGGTTGCCATCACCGCGCTGATGTCCGCCTTGAAGTTGCCCGCGCTGTCCATCGGGATTGTGCCAAAGCGGTCGCGCGTCACCCGCGGTTCGCCTGCATGGAAGGGGGGGAGGGGGAGGGGAGGATAGCATGTAGAACAGTATAGCATAAAAACATGAGGTGTTATACAGGGTTGGAAATCGTAGGTAGAAAGGGAAACACACAAGGGATGGTGGTTGAGTCGTTGCGTGGCACGCGCAGTTGGCCTGCATGGGAGGATGCCGCAGAGGCAGAAGTGTAAGAGGCCAGAGGCCAGGGGATAGAGTAAAGGGGGGGTATTGCAGCCGTAGTAGCACAAGGAAGGAAGGGGTCAATAACTGCTTCGATACACCTTACCATTTCCAGATAATTCCCTCAACATGCAGTTGCACGAACTCACTTCCCCGCGACCAACCAGATCGAACATTTTCTCCTTCTACATGGCGACTAGCCACAACCCCCCTGGCCGCTGCCCTAGGTGCAAAGTATCCACATCCAGGGTTTGTATATGTCAAGTTCATGTGTTCATGTGTTCATGTGTTCATGTGCTCATGTGTTCATGTGTTCATGTGTTCATGTGCTCATGTGTTTATGTGTTCATGTGTTCATGTGTTCATGTGTTCATGTGTTCATGTGCTCATGTGTTCATGTGTTCATGTGTTCATGTGCTCATGTGCTCATGTGCTCATGTGTTCATGTGTTCATGTGGTCATGTGGTCATGTGGTCATGGGGTCATGTGTTCATGTGTTCATGTGGTCATGTGTTCATGTGTTCATGTGTTCATGTGGTCATGTGTTCATGTGGTCATGTGCTCATGTGTTCATGTGGTCCTGTGGTCATGTGGTCATGGGGTCATGTGGTCATGTGGTCCTGTGGTCATGTGCTCATGTGGTCATGTGGTCATGTGTTCATGTGCTCATGTGTTCATGTGGTCATGTGTTCATGTGTTCATGTGTTCATGTGCTCATGTGTTCATGTGTTCATGTGTTCATGTGTTCATGTGTTCATGTGCTCATGTGCTCATGTGTTCATGTGTTCATGTGGTCATGTGCTCATGTGTTCATGTGTTCATGTGGTCATGTGCTCATGTGTTCATGTGTTCATGTGGTCATGTGTTTATGCTCATGTGTTCATGTGGTCCTGTGCTCATGTGTTCATGTGTTCATGTGTTCATGTGTTCATGTGTTCATGTGTTCATGTGCTCATGTGTTCATGTGGTCATGTGTTCATGTGCTCATGTGTTCATGTGTTCATGTGCTCATGTGTTCATGTGTTCATGTGTTCATGTGTTCATGTGTTCATGTGTTCATGTGTTCATGTGTTCATGTGCTCATGTGTTCATGTGCTCATGTGGTCATGTGGTCATGTGGTCATGTGGTCATGTGGTCATGTGTTCATGTGTTCATGTGCTCATGTGCTCATGTGTTCATGTGCTCATGTGCTCATGTGCTCATGTGTTCATGTGCTCATGTGCTCATGTGTTCATGTGCTCATGTGCTCATGTGTTCATGTGGTCATGTGGTCATGTGGTCATGTGGTCATGTGGTCATGTGGTCATGTGGTCATGTGGTCATGTGGTCATGTGCTCATGTGTTCATGTGTTCATGTGCTCATGTGTTCATGTGTTCATGTGCTCATGTGTTCATGTGCTCATGTGCTCATGTGTTCATGTGGTCATGTGGTCATGTGGTCATGTGGTCATGTGGTCATGTGGTCATGTGGTCATGTGGTCATGTGGTCATGTGGTCATGTGTTCATGTGGTCATGTGGTCATGTGTTCATGTGGTCATGTGTTCATGTGTTCATGTGTTCATGTGTTCATGTGTTCATGTGTTCATGTGCTCATGTGTTCATGTGCTCATGTGGTCATGTGTTCATGTGGTCATGTGGTCATGTGGTCATGTGGTCATGTGGTCATGTGGTCATGTGGTCATGTGGTCATGTGTTCATGTGTTCATGTGCTCATGTGCTCATGTGTTCATGTGCTCATGTGCTCATGTGTTCATGTGGTCATGTGGTCATGTGGTCATGTGGTCATGTGGTCATGTGGTCATGTGGTCATGTGGTCATGTGGTCATGTGGTCATGTGTTCATGTGGTCATGTGGTCATGTGTTCATGTGGTCATGTGTTCATGTGTTCATGTGTTCATGTGTTCATGTGTTCATGTGTTCATGTGTTCATGTGCTCATGTGTTCATGTGCTCATGTGGTCATGTGGTCATGTGGTCATGTGGTCATGTGGTCATGTGTTCATGTGGTCATGTGCTCATGTGTTCATGTGTTCATGTGGTCATGTGTTCATGTGTTCATGTGGTCATGTGCTCATGTGTTCATGTGCTCATGTGCTCATGTGGTCATGTGGTCATGTGGTCATGTGTTCATGTGGTCATGTGCTCATGTGTTCATGTGTTCATGTGTTCATGTGCTCATGTGTTCATGTGTTCATGTGCTCATGTGTTCATGTGCTCATGTGCTCATGTGTTTATGCTCATGTGGTCATGTGCTCATGTGTTTATGCTCATGTGGTCATGTGCTCATGTGCTCATGTGGTCCTGTGCTCATGTGCTCATGTGTTCATGTGGTCATGTGTTCATGTGCTCATGTGTTCATGTGTTCATGTGCTCATGTGTTCATGTGCTCATGTGCTCATGTGTTCATGTGTTCATGTGTTCATGTGTTCATGTGTTCATGTGCTCATGTGCTCATGTGCTCATGTGGTCATGTGGTCATGTGCTCATGTGGTCATGTGGTCATGTGGTCATGTGGTCATGTGGTCATGTGGTCATGTGGTCATGTGGTCATGTGTTCATGTGCTCATGTGCTCATGTGCTCATGTGCTCATGTGTTCATGTGTTCATGTGGTCATGTGGTCATGGGGTCATGGGGGCATGGGGTCATGAGGTCATGGGGTCATGGGGTCATGGGGTCATGGGGTCAAGGGGTCATGGGGTCATGGGGTCATGGGGTCATGGGGTCATGTGGTCATGTGGTCATGTGGTCATGTGGTCATGTGTTCATGTGCTCATGTGCTCATGTGCTCATGTGCTCATGTGTTCATGTGTTCATGTGGTCATGTGGTCATGTGGTCATGTGTTCATGTGGTCATGTGGTCATGTGTTCATGTGTTCATGTGGTCATGTGTTCATGTGGTCATGTGGTCATGTGTTCATGTGGTCATGTGTTCATGTGTTCATGTGTTCATGTGCTCATGTGGTCATGTGGTCATGTGGTCATGTGTTCATGTGGTCATGTGCTCATGTGTTCATGTGTTCATGTGTTCATGTGTTCATGTGCTCATGTGTTCATGTGCTCATGTGGTCATGTGGTCATGTGGTCATGTGGTCATGTGGTCATGTGTTCATGTGTTCATGTGCTCATGTGCTCATGTGTTCACGTGTTCATGTGTTCATGTGTTCATGTGCTCATGTGGTCATGTGGTCATGTGTTCATGTGTTCATGTGTTCATGTGTTCATGTGTTCATGTGGTCATGTGTTCATGTGTTCATGTGGTCATGTGTTCATGTGGTCATGTGTTCATGTGCTCATGTGTTTATGCTCATGTGGTCATGTGCTCATGTGCTCATGTGTTCATGTGCTCATGTGCTCATGTGTTCATGTGGTCATGTGCTCATGTGTTCATGTGTTCATGTGGTCATGTGCTCATGTGGTCATGTGTTCATGTGTTCATGTGCTCATGTGCTCATGTGTTCATGTGCTCATGTGCTCATGTGGTCATGTGCTCATGTGCTCATGTGCTCATGTGGTCATGTGTTCATGTGTTCATGTGCTCATGTGCTCATGTGCTCATGTGTTCATGTGTTCATGTGCTCATGTGGTCATGTGGTCATGTGTTCATGTGCTCATGTGTTCATGTGGTCATGTGTTCATGTGCTCATGTGTTCATGTGCTCATGTGGTCCTGTGGTCCTGTGTTCATGTGGTCATGTGGTCATGTGGTCATGTGGTCATGTGTTCATGTGGTCATGTGTTCATGTGTTCATGTGGTCATGTGGTCATGTGGTCATGGGGTCATGGGGTCATGTGTTCATGTGTTCATGTGGTCATGTGTTCATGTGGTCATGTGCTCATGTGTTCATGTGGTCCTGTGGTCATGTGGTCATGGGGTCATGTGGTCATGTGGTCCTGTGGTCATGTGCTCATGTGGTCATGTGGTCATGTGTTCATGTGCTCATGTGTTCATGTGGTCATGTGTTCATGTGCTCATGTGTTCATGTGCTCATGTGGTCCTGTGGTCCTGTGTTCATGTGGTCATGTGGTCATGTGGTCATGTGGTCATGTGTTCATGTGGTCATGTGTTCATGTGTTCATGTGTTCATGTGTTCATGTGCTCATGTGGTCATGTGTTCATGTGTTCATGTGCTCATGTGTTCATGTGCTCATGTGCTCATGTGTTCATGTGTTCATGTGCTCATGTGCTCATGTGCTCATGTGTTCATGTGGTCATGTGCTCATGTGTTCATGTGGTCATGTGCTCATGTGTTCATGTGTTCATGTGTTCATGTGTTCATGTGGTCATGTGCTCATGTGTTCATGTGGTCCTGTGGTCATGTGGTCATGGGGTCATGTGGTCATGTGGTCCTGTGGTCATGTGTTCATGTGCTCATGTGTTCATGTGGTCATGTGTTCATGTGGTCATGTGGTCATGTGGTCATGTGGTCATGTGCTCATGTGGTCATGTGCTCATGTGTTCATGTGGTCCTGTGGTCATGTGGTCATGGGGTCATGTGGTCATGTGGTCCTGTGGTCATGTGGTCATGTGGTCATGTGGTCATGTGGTCATGTGCTCATGTGTTCATGTGCGCATGTGTTCATGTGGTCATGTGTTCATGTGTTCATGTGCTCATGTGTTCATGTGGTCATGTGTTCATGTGCTCATGTGTTCATGTGGTCATGTGGTCATGTGCTCATGTGCTCATGTGTTCATGTGGTCATGTGGTCATGTGCTCATGTGCTCATGTGCTCATGTGTTCATGTGTTCATGTGGTCATGTGCTCATGTGCTCATGTGCTCATGTGTTCATGTGTTCATGTGTTCATGTGGTCATGTGGTCATGTGGTCATGTGGTCATGGGGTCATGGGGGCATGGGGTCATGAGGTCATGGGGTCATGGGGTCATGGGGTCATGGGGTCATGGGGTCATGGGGTCATGGGGTCATGGGGTCATGGGGTCATGTGGTCATGTGGTCATGTGGTCATGTGGTCATGTGTTCATGTGTTCATGTGTTCATGTGTTCATGTGTTCATGTGCTCATGTGTTCATGTGCTCATGTGGTCCTGTGGTCCTGTGTTCATGTGGTCATGTGGTCATGTGGTCATGTGGTCATGTGGTCATGTGTTCATGTGCTCATGTGCTCATGTGCTCATGTGCTCATGTGTTCATGTGTTCATGTGGTCATGTGGTCATGTGGTCATGTGTTCATGTGGTCATGTGGTCATGTGTTCATGTGTTCATGTGGTCATGTGTTCATGTGCTCATGTGGTCATGTGTTCATGTGGTCATGTGCTCATGTGGTCATGTGGTCATGTGGTCATGTGGTCATGTGGTCATGTGGTCCTGTGGTCATGTGGTCATGTGGTCATGTGGTCATGTGGTCATGTGGTCATGTGGTCATGTGGTCATGTGGTCATGTGTTCATGTGTTCATGTGTTCATGTGTTCATGTGGTCATGTGGTCATGTGGTCATGTGGTCATGTGGTCATGTGGTCATGTGCTCATGTGTTCATGTGTTCATGTGTTCATGTGGTCATGTGTTCATGTGCTCATGTGCTCATGTGCTCATGTGCTCATGTGCTCATGTGCTCATGTGCTCATGTGCTCATGTGCTCATGTGGTCATGTGCTCATGTGCTCATGTGGTCATGTGGTCATGTGGTCATGTGGTCATGTGGTCATGTGGTCCTGTGGTCATGTGGTCATGTGGTCATGTGGTCATGTGGTCATGTGGTCATGTGTTCATGTGGTCATGTGTTCATGTGGTCATGTGGTCATGTGCTCATGTGCTCATGTGGTCATGTGTTCATGTGGTCATGTGTTCATGTGCTCATGTGCTCATGTGTTCATGTGCTCATGTGTTCATGTGTTCATGTGTTCATGTGTTCATGTGCTCATGTGTTCATGTGTTCATGTGCTCATGTGCTCATGTGTTCATGTGCTCATGTGTTCATGTGCTCATGTGCTCATGTGCTCATGTGCTCATGTGGTCATGTGGTCATGTGCTCATGTGGTCATGTGGTCATGTGGTCATGTGGTCATGTGGTCATGTGGTCCTGTGGTCATGTGCTCATGTGCTCATGTGCTCATGTGGTCATGTGGTCATGTGCTCATGTGGTCATGTGGTCATGTGGTCATGTGGTCATGTGGTCATGTGGTCATGTGGTCCTGTGGTCATGTGGTCATGTGGTCATGTGGTCATGTGGTCATGTGGTCATGTGGTCATGTGTTCATGTGGTCATGTGTTCATGTGTTCATGTGGTCATGTGGTCATGTGCTCATGTGGTCATGTGTTCATGTGGTCATGTGGTCATGTGGTCATGTGGTCATGGGGTCATGGGGTCATGTGGTCATGTGGTCATGTGTTCATGTGCTCATGTGCTCATGTGGTCCTGTGGTCATGTGGTCATGTGGTCATGTGGTCATGGGGTCATGTGGTCATGGGGTCATGTGGTCATGTGGTCATGTGGTCATGTGGTCATGTGTTCATGTGCTCATGTGCTCATGTGCTCATGTGCTCATGTGTTCATGTGTTCATGTGTTCATGTGGTCATGTGTTCATGTGTTCATGTGTTCATGTGGTCATGTGCTCATGTGCTCATGTGTTCATGTGTTCATGTGGTCATGTGGTCATGTGGTCATGTGCTCATGTGTTCATGTGCTCATGTGCTCATGTGTTCATGTGCTCATGTGCTCATGTGCTCATGTGCTCATGTGCTCATGTGTTCATGTGCTCATGTGCTCATGTGTTCATGTGCTCATGTGCTCATGTGCTCATGTGCTCATGTGCTCATGTGCTCATGTGTTCATGTGCTCATGTGCTCATGTGCTCATGTGCTCATGTGCTCATGTGGTCATGTGCTCATGTGCTCATGTGGTCATGTGCTCATGTGCTCATGTGCTCATGTGGTCATGTGGTCATGTGCTCATGTGGTCATGTGGTCATGTGGTCATGTGGTCATGTGGTCATGTGGTCCTGTGGTCATGTGCTCATGTGCTCATGTGCTCATGTGCTCATGTGTTCATGTGCTCATGTGCTCATGTGCTCATGTGCTCATGTGGTCATGTGTTCATGTGCTCATGTGTTCATGTGGTCATGTGGTCATGTGCTCATGTGGTCATGTGGTCATGTGGTCATGTGGTCATGTGGTCATGTGGTCCTGTGGTCATGTGCTCATGTGGTCATGTGGTCATGTGGTCATGTGGTCATGTGGTCATGTGGTCATGTGCTCATGTGTTCATGTGGTCATGTGTTCATGTGCTCATGTGTTCATGTGGTCATGTGGTCATGTGCTCATGTGGTCATGTGGTCATGTGGTCATGTGGTCATGTGGTCATGTGGTCATGTGGTCATGTGGTCATGTGGTCATGTGGTCCTGTGGTCATGTGTTCATGTGTTCATGTGGTCATGTGGTCATGTGGTCATGTGGTCATGTGGTCATGTGTTCATGTGGTCATGTGCTCATGTGGTCATGTGGTCATGTGGTCATGTGGTCATGTGGTCATGTGGTCATGTGGTCATGTGGTCATGTGGTCATGTGTTCATGTGGTCATGTGCTCATGTGGTCCTGTGCTCATGTGGTCATGTGGTCATGTGGTCATGTGGTCATGTGGTCATGTGGTCATGTGTTCATGTGGTCATGTGGTCATGTGGTCATGTGTTCATGTGGTCATGTGTTCATGTGGTCATGTGGTCATGTGGTCATGTGGTCATGTGGTCCTGTGGTCATGTGTTCATGTGTTCATGTGGTCATGTGGTCATGTGGTCATGTGGTCATGTGGTCATGTGTTCATGTGGTCATGTGCTCATGTGGTCCTGTGCTCATGTGGTCATGTGGTCCTGTGGTCATGTGGTCATGTGGTCATGTGGTCATGTGTTCATGTGGTCATGTGGTCATGTGGTCATGTGTTCATGTGGTCATGTGTTCATGTGGTCATGTGGTCATGTGGTCATGTGCTCATGTGTTCATGTGTTCATGTGCTCATGTGGTCATGTGGTCATGTGCTCATGTGCTCATGTGTTCATGTGGTCATGTGGTCATGTGGTCATGTGGTCATGTGGTCATGTGGTCATGTGGTCATGTGCTCATGTGTTCATGTGGTCATGTGCTCATGTGTTCATGTGTTCATGTGCTCATGTGGTCATGTGGTCATGTGCTCATGTGGTCATGTGCTCATGTGGTCATGTGTTCATGTGTTCATGTGGTCATGTGGTCATGTGGTCATGTGTTCATGTGTTCATGTGTTCATGTGTTCATGTGTTCATGTGGTCATGTGCTCATGTGTTCATGTGTTCATGTGCTCATGTGGTCATGTGGTCATGTGCTCATGTGCTCATGTGTTCATGTGGTCATGTGGTCATGTGGTCATGTGGTCATGTGGTCATGTGGTCATGTGCTCATGTGCTCATGTGTTCATGTGGTCATGTGCTCATGTGCTCATGTGTTCATGTGGTCATGTGGTCATGTGGTCATGTGGTCATGTGGTCATGTGGTCATGTGCTCATGTGGTCCTGTGCTCATGTGGTCATGTGGTCATGTGGTCATGTGCTCATGTGGTCATGTGGTCATGTGTTCATGTGCTCATGTGTTCATGTGTTCATGTGTTCATGTGTTCATGTGTTCATGTGGTCATGTGCTCATGTGCTCATGTGGTCATGTGCTCATGTGCTCATGTGCTCATGTGCTCATGTGTTTATGTGTTCATGTGCTCATGTGCTCATGTGTTCATGTGGTCATGTGCTCATGTGCTCATGTGGTCATGTGGTCATGTGGTCATGTGCTCATGTGCTCATGTGTTCATGTGGTCATGTGTTTATGCTCATGTGTTCATGTGGTCATGTGCTCATGTGTTCATGTGTTCATGTGTTCATGTGTTCATGTGTTCATGTGTTCATGTGCTCATGTGCTCATGTGTTCATGTGCTCATGTGTTCATGTGTTCATGTGTTCATGTGCTCATGTGTTCATGTGGTCATGTGCTCATGTGTTCATGTGGTCATGTGCTCATGTGTTCATGTGTTCATGTGGTCATGTGCTCATGTGTTCATGTGTTCATGTGCTCATGTGCTCATGTGCTCATGTGTTCATGTGTTCATGTGTTCATGTGTTCATGTGTTCATGTGTTCATGTGTTCATGTGTTCATGTGCTCATGTGGTCATGTGGTCATGTGGTCATGTGGTCATGTGGTCATGTGTTCATGTGGTCATGTGCTCATGTGTTCATGTGTTCATGTGGTCATGTGGTCATGTGGTCATGTGGTCATGGGGTCATGGGGTCATGTGTTCATGTGTTCATGTGGTCATGTGTTCATGTGGTCATGTGCTCATGTGTTCATGTGGTCCTGTGGTCATGTGGTCATGGGGTCATGTGGTCATGTGGTCCTGTGGTCATGTGCTCATGTGGTCATGTGGTCATGTGTTCATGTGCTCATGTGTTCATGTGGTCATGTGTTCATGTGCTCATGTGTTCATGTGCTCATGTGGTCCTGTGGTCCTGTGTTCATGTGGTCATGTGGTCATGTGGTCATGTGGTCATGTGTTCATGTGGTCATGTGTTCATGTGTTCATGTGTTCATGTGGTCATGTGGTCATGTGGTCATGTGGTCATGTGCTCATGTGGTCATGTGCTCATGTGTTCATGTGGTCCTGTGGTCATGTGGTCATGGGGTCATGTGGTCATGTGGTCCTGTGGTCATGTGGTCATGTGCTCATGTGGTCATGTGGTCATGTGCTCATGTGTTCATGTGCTCATGTGTTCATGTGGTCATGTGTTCATGTGTTCATGTGCTCATGTGTTCATGTGGTCATGTGTTCATGTGGTCATGTGGTCATGTGGTCATGTGGTCATGTGGTCATGTGTTCATGTGCTCATGTGCTCATGTGCTCATGTGCTCATGTGTTCATGTGTTCATGTGGTCATGTGGTCATGGGGTCATGGGGGCATGGGGTCATGAGGTCATGGGGTCATGGGGTCATGGGGTCATGGGGTCAAGGGGTCATGGGGTCATGGGGTCATGGGGTCATGGGGTCATGTGGTCATGTGGTCATGTGGTCATGTGGTCATGTGTTCATGTGTTCATGTGTTCATGTGTTCATGTGTTCATGTGCTCATGTGTTCATGTGCTCATGTGGTCCTGTGGTCCTGTGTTCATGTGGTCATGTGGTCATGTGGTCATGTGGTCATGTGGTCATGTGTTCATGTGCTCATGTGCTCATGTGCTCATGTGCTCATGTGTTCATGTGTTCATGTGGTCATGTGGTCATGTGGTCATGTGTTCATGTGGTCATGTGGTCATGTGTTCATGTGTTCATGTGGTCATGTGTTCATGTGCTCATGTGGTCATGTGTTCATGTGGTCATGTGCTCATGTGGTCATGTGGTCATGTGGTCATGTGGTCATGTGGTCATGTGGTCATGTGGTCATGTGGTCATGTGGTCATGTGGTCATGTGGTCATGTGGTCATGTGGTCATGTGGTCATGTGGTCATGTGTTCATGTGTTCATGTGTTCATGTGTTCATGTGGTCATGTGGTCATGTGGTCATGTGGTCATGTGGTCATGTGTTCATGTGGTCATGTGTTTATGTGTTCATGTGCTCATGTGCTCATGTGTTCATGTGCTCATGTGCTCATGTGCTCATGTGCTCATGTGCTCATGTGCTCATGTGGTCATGTGCTCATGTGCTCATGTGGTCATGTGGTCATGTGGTCATGTGGTCATGTGGTCATGTGGTCCTGTGGTCATGTGGTCATGTGGTCATGTGGTCATGTGGTCATGTGGTCATGTGTTCATGTGGTCATGTGTTCATGTGGTCATGTGGTCATGTGCTCATGTGCTCATGTGGTCATGTGTTCATGTGGTCATGTGTTCATGTGTTCATGTGTTCATGTGCTCATGTGTTCATGTGCTCATGTGCTCATGTGCTCATGTGTTCATGTGCTCATGTGTTCATGTGCTCATGTGCTCATGTGCTCATGTGCTCATGTGGTCATGTGGTCATGTGCTCATGTGGTCATGTGTTCATGTGGTCATGTGCTCATGTGTTCATGTGTTCATGTGGTCATGTGTTCATGTGCTCATGTGCTCATGTGCTCATGTGCTCATGTGTTCATGTGGTCATGTGTTCATGTGGTCATGTGTTCATGTGCTCATGTGCTCATGTGCTCATGTGTTCATGTGCTCATGTGTTCATGTGTTCATGTGCTCATGTGTTCATGTGCTCATGTGCTCATGTGTTTATGCTCATGTGGTCATGTGCTCATGTGTTTATGCTCATGTGGTCATGTGCTCATGTGCTCATGTGGTCCTGTGCTCATGTGCTCATGTGGTCATGTGGTCATGTGGTCATGTGTTCATGTGTTCATGTGTTCATGTGTTCATGTGTTCATGTGTTCATGTGTTCATGTGCTCATGTGTTCATGTGGTCATGTGTTCATGTGCTCATGTGTTCATGTGCTCATGTGCTCATGTGTTCATGTGTTCATGTGCTCATGTGTTCATGTGTTCATGTGTTCATGTGTTCATGTGTTCATGTGTTCATGTGTTCATGTGTTCATGTGTTCATGTGCTCATGTGTTCATGTGCTCATGTGGTCATGTGGTCATGTGGTCATGTGGTCATGTGGTCATGTGTTCATGTGTTCATGTGCTCATGTGCTCATGTGTTCATGTGCTCATGTGCTCATGTGTTCATGTGGTCATGTGCTCATGTGTTCATGTGGTCATGTGCTCATGTGTTCATGTGTTCATGTGGTCATGTGCTCATGTGTTCATGTGCTCATGTGCTCATGTGTTTATGCTCATGTGGTCATGTGCTCATGTGCTCATGTGGTCCTGTGCTCATGTGTTCATGTGTTCATGTGTTCATGTGTTCATGTGTTCATGTGCTCATGTGCTCATGTGTTCATGTGTTCATGTGTTCATGTGGTCATGTGTTCATGTGGTCATGTGGTCATGTGGTCATGTGTTCATGTGGTCATGTGGTCATGTGCTCATGTGCTCATGTGTTCATGTGGTCATGTGTTTATGCTCATGTGTTCATGTGCTCATGTGCTCATGTGTTCATGTGCTCATGTGTTCATGTGTTCATGTGTTCATGTGTTCATGTGTTCATGTGGTCATGTGGTCATGTGTTCATGTGCTCATGTGTTCATGTGGTCATGTGCTCATGTGTTCATGTGTTCATGTGGTCATGTGTTCATGTGCTCATGTGCTCATGTGCTCATGTGCTCATGTGTTCATGTGGTCATGTGTTCATGTGTTCATGTGTTCATGTGTTCATGTGTTCATGTGTTCATGTGCTCATGTGCTCATGTGGTCATGTGTTCATGTGGTCATGTGCTCATGTGTTTATGTGTTCATGTGGTCATGTGGTCATGTGGTCATGGGGTCATGTGCTCATGTGCTCATGTGGTCCTGTGCTCATGTGTTCATGTGTTCATGTGTTCATGTGTTCATGTGTTCATGTGTTCATGTGGTCATGTGTTCATGTGTTCATGTGTTCATGTGGTCATGTGTTCATGGGGTCATGGGGTCATGGGGTCATGTGGTCATGTGCTCATGTGGTCATGTGTTCATGTGTTCATGTGCTCATGTGCTCATGTGTTCATGTGTTCATGTGTTCATGTGCTCATGTGGTCATGTGGTCATGTGTTCATGTGCTCATGTGTTCATGTGGTCATGTGTTCATGTGCTCATGTGTTCATGTGCTCATGTGGTCCTGTGGTCCTGTGTTCATGTGGTCATGTGGTCATGTGGTCATGTGGTCATGTGTTCATGTGGTCATGTGTTCATGTGTTCATGTGGTCATGTGGTCATGTGGTCATGGGGTCATGGGGTCATGTGTTCATGTGTTCATGTGTTCATGTGCTCATGTGGTCATGTGGTCATGTGTTCATGTGCTCATGTGTTCATGTGGTCATGTGTTCATGTGCTCATGTGTTCATGTGCTCATGTGGTCCTGTGGTCCTGTGTTCATGTGGTCATGTGGTCATGTGGTCATGTGGTCATGTGTTCATGTGGTCATGTGTTCATGTGTTCATGTGGTCATGTGGTCATGTGGTCATGGGGTCATGGGGTCATGTGTTCATGTGTTCATGTGGTCATGTGTTCATGTGGTCATGTGCTCATGTGTTCATGTGGTCCTGTGGTCATGTGGTCATGGGGTCATGTGGTCATGTGGTCCTGTGGTCATGTGCTCATGTGGTCATGTGGTCATGTGTTCATGTGCTCATGTGTTCATGTGGTCATGTGTTCATGTGCTCATGTGGTCATGTGTTCATGTGTTCATGTGGTCATGTGGTCATGTGGTCATGGGGTCATGGGGTCATGTGTTCATGTGTTCATGTGGTCATGTGTTCATGTGGTCATGTGCTCATGTGTTCATGTGGTCCTGTGGTCATGTGGTCATGGGGTCATGTGGTCATGTGGTCCTGTGGTCATGTGCTCATGTGGTCATGTGGTCATGTGTTCATGTGCTCATGTGTTCATGTGGTCATGTGTTCATGTGCTCATGTGTTCATGTGCTCATGTGGTCCTGTGGTCCTGTGTTCATGTGGTCATGTGGTCATGTGGTCATGTGGTCATGTGTTCATGTGGTCATGTGTTCATGTGTTCATGTGTTCATGTGGTCATGTGGTCATGTGGTCATGTGGTCATGTGCTCATGTGGTCATGTGCTCATGTGTTCATGTGGTCCTGTGGTCATGTGGTCATGGGGTCATGTGGTCATGTGGTCATGTGGTCCTGTGGTCATGTGGTCATGTGCTCATGTGGTCATGTGGTCATGTGCTCATGTGTTCATGTGCTCATGTGTTCATGTGGTCATGTGTTCATGTGTTCATGTGCTCATGTGTTCATGTGGTCATGTGTTCATGTGCTCATGTGTTCATGTGGTCATGTGGTCATGTGCTCATGTGCTCATGTGTTCATGTGGTCATGTGGTCATGTGCTCATGTGCTCATGTGCTCATGTGTTCATGTGTTCATGTGGTCATGTGCTCATGTGCTCATGTGCTCATGTGTTCATGTGTTCATGTGTTCATGTGGTCATGTGGTCATGTGGTCATGTGGTCATGGGGTCATGGGGCATGGGGTCATGAGGTCATGGGTCATGGGGTCATGGGGTCATGGGGTCATGGGGTCATGGGGTCATGGGGTCATGGGGTCATGGGGTCATGTGGTCATGTGGTCATGTGGTCATGTGGTCATGTGTTCATGTGTTCATGTGTTCATGTGTTCATGTGTTCATGTGCTCATGTGTTCATGTGCTCATGTGGTCCTGTGGTCCTGTGTTCATGTGGTCATGTGGTCATGTGGTCATGTGGTCATGTGGTCATGTGTTCATGTGCTCATGTGCTCATGTGCTCATGTGCTCATGTGTTCATGTGTTCATGTGGTCATGTGGTCATGTGGTCATGTGTTCATGTGGTCATGTGGTCATGTGTTCATGTGTTCATGTGGTCATGTGTTCATGTGCTCATGTGGTCATGTGTTCATGTGGTCATGTGCTCATGTGGTCATGTGGTCATGTGGTCATGTGGTCATGTGGTCATGTGGTCCTGTGGTCATGTGGTCATGTGGTCATGTGGTCATGTGGTCATGTGGTCATGTGGTCATGTGGTCATGTGGTCATGTGTTCATGTGTTCATGTGTTCATGTGTTCATGTGGTCATGTGGTCATGTGGTCATGTGGTCATGTGGTCATGTGGTCATGTGGTCATGTGCTCATGTGTTTATGCTCATGTGGTCATGTGCTCATGTGCTCATGTGGTCCTGTGCTCATGTGCTCATGTGTTCATGTGGTCATGTGTTCATGTGCTCATGTGTTCATGTGTTCATGTGCTCATGTGTTCATGTGTTCATGTGTTCATGTGTTCATGTGTTCATGTGTTCATGTGTTCATGTGCTCATGTGGTCATGTGGTCATGTGGTCATGTGGTCATGTGGTCATGTGTTCATGTGGTCATGTGCTCATGTGTTCATGTGTTCATGTGTTCATGTGGTCATGTGCTCATGTGTTCATGTGTTCATGTGTTCACGTGTTCATGTGTTCATGTGGTCATGTGTTCATGTGCTCATGTGCTCATGTGTTCATGTGTTCATGTGTTCATGTGTTCATGTGTTCATGTGGTCATGTGTTCATGTGGTCATGTGGTCATGTGGTCATGTGGTCATGTGGTCATGTGTTCATGTGGTCATGTGCTCATGTGTTCATGTGTTCATGTGTTCATGTGGTCATGTGTTCATGTGTTCATGTGTTTATGTGTTCATGTGTTCATGTGTTCATGTGCTCATGTGTTCATGTGGTCATGTGCTCATGTGTTCATGTGTTCATGTGTTCATGTGTTCATGTGTTCATGTGGTCATGTGTTCATGGGGTCATGTGCTCATGTGTTCATGTGTTCATGTGTTCATGTGGTCATGTGGTCATGTGTTCATGTGGTCATGTGCTCATGTGGTCATGTGTTCATGTGTTCATGTGTTCATGTGCTCATGTGTTCATGTGTTCATGTGTTCATGTGGTCATGTGGTCATGTGTTCATGTGCTCATGTGGTCATGTGGTCATGTGGTCATGTGGTCATGTGGTCATGTGGTCCTGTGGTCATGTGTTCATGTGTTCATGTGTTCATGTGGTCATGTGTTCATGTGTTCATGTGTTCATGTGTTCATGTGTTCATGTGGTCATGTGTTCATGGGGTCATGGGGTCATGGGGTCATGTGGTCATGTGCTCATGTGGTCATGTGTTCATGTGTTCATGTGCTCATGTGCTCATGTGTTCATGTGCTCATGTGCTCATGTGGTCATGTGCTCATGTGCTCATGTGCTCATGTGGTCATGTGTTCATGTGCTCATGTGGTCATGTGGTCATGTGTTCATGTGCTCATGTGTTCATGTGGTCATGTGTTCATGTGCTCATGTGTTCATGTGCTCATGTGGTCCTGTGGTCCTGTGTTCATGTGGTCATGTGGTCATGTGGTCATGTGGTCATGTGTTCATGTGGTCATGTGTTCATGTGTTCATGTGGTCATGTGGTCATGTGGTCATGGGGTCATGGGGTCATGTGTTCATGTGTTCATGTGGTCATGTGTTCATGTGGTCATGTGCTCATGTGTTCATGTGGTCCTGTGGTCATGTGGTCATGGGGTCATGTGGTCATGTGGTCCTGTGGTCATGTGCTCATGTGGTCATGTGGTCATGTGTTCATGTGCTCATGTGTTCATGTGGTCATGTGTTCATGTGCTCATGTGTTCATGTGCTCATGTGGTCCTGTGGTCCTGTGTTCATGTGGTCATGTGGTCATGTGGTCATGTGGTCATGTGTTCATGTGGTCATGTGTTCATGTGTTCATGTGTTCATGTGTTCATGTGCTCATGTGGTCATGTGTTCATGTGTTCATGTGGTCATGTGTTCATGTGGTCATGTGCTCATGTGTTCATGTGGTCCTGTGGTCATGTGGTCATGGGGTCATGTGGTCATGTGGTCCTGTGGTCATGTGTTCATGTGCTCATGTGTTCATGTGGTCATGTGTTCATGTGGTCATGTGGTCATGTGGTCATGTGGTCATGTGCTCATGTGGTCATGTGCTCATGTGTTCATGTGGTCCTGTGGTCATGTGGTCATGGGGTCATGTGGTCATGTGGTCCTGTGGTCATGTGGTCATGTGGTCATGTGGTCATGTGGTCATGTGCTCATGTGTTCATGTGCTCATGTGTTCATGTGGTCATGTGTTCATGTGTTCATGTGCTCATGTGTTCATGTGGTCATGTGTTCATGTGCTCATGTGTTCATGTGGTCATGTGGTCATGTGCTCATGTGCTCATGTGTTCATGTGGTCATGTGGTCATGTGCTCATGTGCTCATGTGCTCATGTGTTCATGTGTTCATGTGGTCATGTGCTCATGTGCTCATGTGCTCATGTGTTCATGTGTTCATGTGTTCATGTGGTCATGTGGTCATGTGGTCATGTGGTCATGGGGTCATGGGGTCATGGGGTCATGAGGTCATGGGGTCATGGGGTCATGGGGTCATGGGGTCAAGGGGTCATGGGGTCATGGGGTCATGTGGTCATGTGGTCATGTGGTCATGTGTTCATGTGGTCATGTGTTCATGTGGTCATGTGGTCATGTGCTCATGTGCTCATGTGGTCATGTGTTCATGTGGTCATGTGTTCATGTGTTCATGTGTTCATGTGCTCATGTGTTCATGTGCTCATGTGCTCATGTGCTCATGTGTTCATGTGCTCATGTGTTCATGTGCTCATGTGCTCATGTGCTCATGTGCTCATGTGGTCATGTGGTCATGTGCTCATGTGGTCATGTGTTCATGTGGTCATGTGCTCATGTGTTCATGTGTTCATGTGGTCATGTGTTCATGTGCTCATGTGCTCATGTGCTCATGTGCTCATGTGTTCATGTGGTCATGTGTTCATGTGGTCATGTGTTCATGTGCTCATGTGCTCATGTGCTCATGTGTTCATGTGCTCATGTGTTCATGTGTTCATGTGCTCATGTGTTCATGTGCTCATGTGCTCATGTGTTTATGCTCATGTGGTCATGTGCTCATGTGTTTATGCTCATGTGGTCATGTGCTCATGTGCTCATGTGGTCCTGTGCTCATGTGCTCATGTGGTCATGTGGTCATGTGTTCATGTGCTCATGTGTTCATGTGGTCATGTGGTCATGTGTTCATGTGTTCATGTGGTCATGTGTTCATGTGCTCATGTGTTCATGTGTTCATGTGGTCATGTGTTCATGTGCTCATGTGTTCATGTGCTCATGTGCTCATGTGTTCATGTGTTCATGTGCTCATGTGTTCATGTGTTCATGTGTTCATGTGTTCATGTGTTCATGTGTTCATGTGTTCATGTGTTCATGTGTTCATGTGCTCATGTGTTCATGTGCTCATGTGGTCATGTGGTCATGTGGTCATGTGGTCATGTGGTCATGTGTTCATGTGTTCATGTGCTCATGTGCTCATGTGTTCATGTGCTCATGTGCTCATGTGTTCATGTGGTCATGTGCTCATGTGTTCATGTGGTCATGTGCTCATGTGTTCATGTGTTCATGTGGTCATGTGCTCATGTGTTCATGTGCTCATGTGCTCATGTGTTTATGCTCATGTGGTCATGTGCTCATGTGCTCATGTGGTCCTGTGCTCATGTGTTCATGTGTTCATGTGTTCATGTGTTCATGTGTTCATGTGCTCATGTGCTCATGTGTTCATGTGTTCATGTGTTCATGTGGTCATGTGTTCATGTGGTCATGTGGTCATGTGGTCATGTGTTCATGTGGTCATGTGGTCATGTGCTCATGTGCTCATGTGTTCATGTGGTCATGTGTTTATGCTCATGTGTTCATGTGCTCATGTGCTCATGTGTTCATGTGCTCATGTGTTCATGTGTTCATGTGTTCATGTGTTCATGTGTTCATGTGGTCATGTGGTCATGTGTTCATGTGGTCATGTGCTCATGTGTTCATGTGTTCATGTGCTCATGTGGTCATGTGGTCATGTGGTCATGGGGTCATGGGGTCATGTGTTCATGTGTTCCTGTGCTCATGTGGTCATGTGGTCATGTGGTCATGTGGTCATGTGGTCATGTGGTCATGTGCTCATGTGTTCATGTGTTCATGTGGTCATGTGTTCATGTGCTCATGTGCTCATGTGCTCATGTGCTCATGTGTTCATGTGGTCATGTGTTTATGCTCATGTGTTCATGTGCTCATGTGCTCATGTGTTCATGTGCTCATGTGTTCATGTGTTCATGTGTTCATGTGTTCATGTGTTCATGTGGTCATGTGGTCATGTGTTCATGTGCTCATGTGTTCATGTGGTCATGTGCTCATGTGTTCATGTGTTCATGTGGTCATGTGTTCATGTGCTCATGTGCTCATGTGCTCATGTGCTCATGTGTTCATGTGCTCATGTGGTCATGTGGTCATGTGGTCATGTGGTCATGTGGTCATGTGTTCATGTGGTCATGTGCTCATGTGTTCATGTGCTCATGTGTTCATGTGGTCATGTGCTCATGTGTTCATGTGTTCATGTGGTCATGTGCTCATGTGGTCATGTGCTCATGTGTTCATGTGTTCATGTGTTCATGTGTTCATGTGTTCATGTGTTCATGTGTTCATGTGCTCATGTGCTCATGTGGTCATGTGTTCATGTGGTCATGTGCTCATGTGTTTATGTGTTCATGTGGTCATGTGGTCATGTGGTCATGGGGTCATGTGCTCATGTGCTCATGTGGTCCTGTGCTCATGTGTTCATGTGTTCATGTGTTCATGTGTTCATGTGTTCATGTGTTCATGTGGTCATGTGTTCATGGGGTCATGGGGTCATGGGGTCATGTGGTCATGTGCTCATGTGGTCATGTGTTCATGTGTTCATGTGCTCATGTGCTCATGTGTTCATGTGTTCATGTGTTCATGTGCTCATGTGCTCATGTGGTCATGTGTTCATGTGCTCATGTGTTCATGTGGTCATGTGTTCATGTGCTCATGTGCTCATGTGCTCATGTGTTTATGCTCATGTGGTCATGTGCTCATGTGCTCATGTGGTCCTGTGCTCATGTGTTCATGTGGTCATGTGGTCATGTGGTCATGTGTTCATGTGTTCATGTGCTCATGTGCTCATGTGTTCATGTGTTCATGTGTTCATGTGGTCATGTGTTCATGTGGTCATGTGGTCATGTGGTCATGTGTTCATGTGGTCATGTGGTCATGTGCTCATGTGCTCATGTGTTCATGTGGTCATGTGTTTATGCTCATGTGTTCATGTGCTCATGTGCTCATGTGTTCATGTGCTCATGTGTTCATGTGTTCATGTGTTCATGTGTTCATGTGTTCATGTGGTCATGTGGTCATGTGTTCATGTGCTCATGTGTTCATGTGGTCATGTGCTCATGTGTTCATGTGTTCATGTGGTCATGTGTTCATGTGCTCATGTGCTCATGTGCTCATGTGCTCATGTGTTCATGTGGTCATGTGTTCATGTGTTCATGTGTTCATGTGTTCATGTGTTCATGTGTTCATGTGCTCATGTGCTCATGTGGTCATGTGTTCATGTGGTCATGTGCTCATGTGTTTATGTGTTCATGTGCTCATGTGTTCATGTGCTCATGTGCTCATGTGGTCCTGTGCTCATGTGTTCATGTGTTCATGTGTTCATGTGTTCATGTGTTCATGTGTTCATGTGGTCATGTGTTCATGGGGTCATGGGGTCATGGGGTCATGTGGTCATGTGCTCATGTGGTCATGTGTTCATGTGTTCATGTGCTCATGTGCTCATGTGTTCATGTGTTCATGTGTTCATGTGCTCATGTGCTCATGTGGTCATGTGTTCATGTGCTCATGTGTTCATGTGGTCATGTGTTCATGTGCTCATGTGCTCATGTGCTCATGTGTTTATGCTCATGTGGTCATGTGCTCATGTGTTTATGTGTTCATGTGCTCATGTGTTCATGTGCTCATGTGTTCATGTGCTCATGTGGTCATGTGGTCATGGGGTCATGTGCTCATGTGCTCATGTGGTCCTGTGCTCATGTGTTCATGTGTTCATGTGTTCATGTGTTCATGTGTTCATGTGTTCATGTGGTCATGTGTTCATGTGTTCATGTGTTCATGTGGTCATGTGTTCATGGGGTCATGGGGTCATGGGGTCATGTGGTCATGTGCTCATGTGGTCATGTGTTCATGTGTTCATGTGCTCATGTGCTCATGTGTTCATGTGTTCATGTGTTCATGTGCTCATGTGGTCATGTGGTCATGTGTTCATGTGCTCATGTGTTCATGTGGTCATGTGTTCATGTGCTCATGTGTTCATGTGCTCATGTGGTCCTGTGGTCCTGTGTTCATGTGGTCATGTGGTCATGTGGTCATGTGGTCATGTGTTCATGTGGTCATGTGTTCATGTGTTCATGTGGTCATGTGGTCATGTGGTCATGGGGTCATGGGGTCATGTGTTCATGTGTTCATGTGTTCATGTGCTCATGTGGTCATGTGGTCATGTGTTCATGTGCTCATGTGTTCATGTGGTCATGTGTTCATGTGCTCATGTGTTCATGTGCTCATGTGGTCCTGTGGTCCTGTGTTCATGTGGTCATGTGGTCATGTGGTCATGTGGTCATGTGTTCATGTGGTCATGTGTTCATGTGTTCATGTGGTCATGTGGTCATGTGGTCATGGGGTCATGGGGTCATGTGTTCATGTGTTCATGTGGTCATGTGTTCATGTGGTCATGTGCTCATGTGTTCATGTGGTCCTGTGGTCATGTGGTCATGGGGTCATGTGGTCATGTGGTCCTGTGGTCATGTGCTCATGTGGTCATGTGGTCATGTGTTCATGTGCTCATGTGTTCATGTGGTCATGTGTTCATGTGCTCATGTGGTCATGTGTTCATGTGTTCATGTGGTCATGTGGTCATGTGGTCATGGGGTCATGGGGTCATGTGTTCATGTGTTCATGTGGTCATGTGTTCATGTGGTCATGTGCTCATGTGTTCATGTGGTCCTGTGGTCATGTGGTCATGGGGTCATGTGGTCATGTGGTCCTGTGGTCATGTGCTCATGTGGTCATGTGGTCATGTGTTCATGTGCTCATGTGTTCATGTGGTCATGTGTTCATGTGCTCATGTGTTCATGTGCTCATGTGGTCCTGTGGTCCTGTGTTCATGTGGTCATGTGGTCATGTGGTCATGTGGTCATGTGTTCATGTGGTCATGTGTTCATGTGTTCATGTGTTCATGTGGTCATGTGGTCATGTGGTCATGTGGTCATGTGCTCATGTGGTCATGTGCTCATGTGTTCATGTGGTCCTGTGGTCATGTGGTCATGGGGTCATGTGGTCATGTGGTCATGTGGTCCTGTGGTCATGTGGTCATGTGCTCATGTGGTCATGTGGTCATGTGCTCATGTGTTCATGTGCTCATGTGTTCATGTGGTCATGTGTTCATGTGTTCATGTGCTCATGTGTTCATGTGGTCATGTGTTCATGTGCTCATGTGTTCATGTGGTCATGTGGTCATGTGCTCATGTGCTCATGTGTTCATGTGGTCATGTGGTCATGTGCTCATGTGCTCATGTGCTCATGTGTTCATGTGTTCATGTGGTCATGTGCTCATGTGCTCATGTGCTCATGTGTTCATGTGTTCATGTGTTCATGTGGTCATGTGGTCATGTGGTCATGTGGTCATGGGGTCATGGGGCATGGGGTCATGAGGTCATGGGGTCATGGGGTCATGGGGTCATGGGGTCATGGGTCATGGGGTCATGGGGTCATGGGGTCATGGGTCATGTGGTCATGTGGTCATGTGGTCATGTGGTCATGTGTTCATGTGTTCATGTGTTCATGTGTTCATGTGTTCATGTGCTCATGTGTTCATGTGCTCATGTGGTCCTGTGGTCCTGTGTTCATGTGGTCATGTGGTCATGTGGTCATGTGGTCATGTGGTCATGTGTTCATGTGCTCATGTGCTCATGTGCTCATGTGCTCATGTGTTCATGTGTTCATGTGGTCATGTGGTCATGTGGTCATGTGTTCATGTGGTCATGTGGTCATGTGTTCATGTGTTCATGTGGTCATGTGTTCATGTGCTCATGTGGTCATGTGTTCATGTGGTCATGTGCTCATGTGGTCATGTGGTCATGTGGTCATGTGGTCATGTGGTCATGTGGTCCTGTGGTCATGTGGTCATGTGGTCATGTGGTCATGTGGTCATGTGGTCATGTGGTCATGTGGTCATGTGGTCATGTGTTCATGTGTTCATGTGTTCATGTGTTCATGTGGTCATGTGGTCATGTGGTCATGTGGTCATGTGGTCATGTGGTCATGTGGTCATGTGCTCATGTGTTTATGCTCATGTGGTCATGTGCTCATGTGCTCATGTGGTCCTGTGCTCATGTGCTCATGTGTTCATGTGGTCATGTGTTCATGTGCTCATGTGTTCATGTGTTCATGTGCTCATGTGTTCATGTGTTCATGTGTTCATGTGTTCATGTGTTCATGTGTTCATGTGTTCATGTGTTCATGTGCTCATGTGGTCATGTGGTCATGTGGTCATGTGGTCATGTGGTCATGTGTTCATGTGGTCATGTGCTCATGTGTTCATGTGTTCATGTGTTCATGTGGTCATGTGCTCATGTGTTCATGTGTTCATGTGTTCACGTGTTCATGTGTTCATGTGGTCATGTGTTCATGTGCTCATGTGCTCATGTGTTCATGTGTTCATGTGTTCATGTGTTCATGTGTTCATGTGGTCATGTGTTCATGTGGTCATGTGGTCATGTGGTCATGTGGTCATGTGGTCATGTGTTCATGTGGTCATGTGCTCATGTGTTCATGTGTTCATGTGTTCATGTGGTCATGTGTTCATGTGTTCATGTGTTTATGTGTTCATGTGTTCATGTGTTCATGTGCTCATGTGTTCATGTGGTCATGTGCTCATGTGTTCATGTGTTCATGTGTTCATGTGTTCATGTGTTCATGTGGTCATGTGTTCATGGGGTCATGTGCTCATGTGTTCATGTGGTCATGTGCTCATGTGTTCATGTGTTCATGTGTTCATGTGTTCATGTGTTCATGTGTTCATGTGGTCATGTGGTCATGTGTTCATGTGTTCATGTGTTCATGTGTTCATGTGTTCATGTGGTCATGTGTTCATGGGGTCATGGGGTCATGGGGTCATGTGGTCATGTGCTCATGTGGTCATGTGTTCATGTGTTCATGTGCTCATGTGCTCATGTGTTCATGTGCTCATGTGCTCATGTGGTCATGTGCTCATGTGCTCATGTGCTCATGTGGTCATGTGTTCATGTGCTCATGTGGTCATGTGGTCATGTGTTCATGTGCTCATGTGTTCATGTGGTCATGTGTTCATGTGCTCATGTGTTCATGTGCTCATGTGGTCCTGTGGTCCTGTGTTCATGTGGTCATGTGGTCATGTGGTCATGTGGTCATGTGTTCATGTGGTCATGTGTTCATGTGTTCATGTGGTCATGTGGTCATGTGGTCATGGGGTCATGGGGTCATGTGTTCATGTGTTCATGTGGTCATGTGTTCATGTGGTCATGTGCTCATGTGTTCATGTGGTCCTGTGGTCATGTGGTCATGGGGTCATGTGGTCATGTGGTCCTGTGGTCATGTGCTCATGTGGTCATGTGGTCATGTGTTCATGTGCTCATGTGTTCATGTGGTCATGTGTTCATGTGCTCATGTGTTCATGTGCTCATGTGGTCCTGTGGTCCTGTGTTCATGTGGTCATGTGGTCATGTGGTCATGTGGTCATGTGTTCATGTGGTCATGTGTTCATGTGTTCATGTGTTCATGTGTTCATGTGCTCATGTGGTCATGTGTTCATGTGTTCATGTGGTCATGTGTTCATGTGGTCATGTGCTCATGTGTTCATGTGGTCCTGTGGTCATGTGGTCATGGGGTCATGTGGTCATGTGGTCCTGTGGTCATGTGTTCATGTGCTCATGTGTTCATGTGGTCATGTGTTCATGTGGTCATGTGGTCATGTGGTCATGTGGTCATGTGCTCATGTGGTCATGTGCTCATGTGTTCATGTGGTCCTGTGGTCATGTGGTCATGGGGTCATGTGGTCATGTGGTCTGTGGTCATGTGGTCATGTGGTCATGTGGTCATGTGGTCATGTGCTCATGTGTTCATGTGCTCATGTGTTCATGTGGTCATGTGTTCATGTGTTCATGTGCTCATGTGTTCATGTGGTCATGTGTTCATGTGCTCATGTGTTCATGTGGTCATGTGGTCATGTGCTCATGTGCTCATGTGTTCATGTGGTCATGTGGTCATGTGCTCATGTGCTCATGTGCTCATGTGTTCATGTGTTCATGTGGTCATGTGCTCATGTGCTCATGTGCTCATGTGTTCATGTGTTCATGTGTTCATGTGGTCATGTGGTCATGTGGTCATGTGGTCATGGGGTCATGGGGTCATGGGGTCATGGGGTCATGGGGTCATGGGGTCATGGGGTCATGGGGTCAAGGGGTCATGGGGTCATGGGGTCATGGGGTCATGGGGTCATGTGGTCATGTGGTCATGTGGTCATGTGGTCATGTGTTCATGTGTTCATGTGTTCATGTGGTCATGTGGTCATGTGGTCATGTGCTCATGTGTTCATGTGTTCATGTGTTCATGTGCTCATGTGTTCATGTGCTCATGTGGTCCTGTGGTCCTGTGTTCATGTGGTCATGTGGTCATGTGGTCATGTGGTCATGTGGTCATGTGTTCATGTGCTCATGTGCTCATGTGCTCATGTGCTCATGTGTTCATGTGTTCATGTGGTCATGTGGTCATGTGGTCATGTGTTCATGTGGTCATGTGGTCATGTGTTCATGTGTTCATGTGGTCATGTGTTCATGTGCTCATGTGGTCATGTGTTCATGTGGTCATGTGCTCATGTGGTCATGTGGTCATGTGGTCATGTGGTCATGTGGTCATGTGGTCATGTGGTCATGTGGTCATGTGGTCATGTGGTCATGTGGTCATGTGGTCATGTGTTCATGTGTTCATGTGTTCATGTGTTCATGTGGTCATGTGGTCATGTGGTCATGTGGTCATGTGGTCATGTGTTCATGTGGTCATGTGTTATGTGTTCATGTGCTCATGTGCTCATGTGTTCATGTGCTCATGTGCTCATGTGCTCATGTGCTCATGTGCTCATGTGCTCATGTGGTCATGTGCTCATGTGCTCATGTGGTCATGTGGTCATGTGGTCATGTGGTCATGTGGTCATGTGGTCCTGTGGTCATGTGGTCATGTGGTCATGTGGTCATGTGGTCATGTGGTCATGTGGTCATGTGTTCATGTGGTCATGTGTTCATGTGGTCATGTGGTCATGTGCTCATGTGCTCATGTGGTCATGTGTTCATGTGGTCATGTGTTCATGTGTTCATGTGTTCATGTGCTCATGTGTTCATGTGCTCATGTGCTCATGTGCTCATGTGTTCATGTGCTCATGTGTTCATGTGCTCATGTGCTCATGTGCTCATGTGCTCATGTGGTCATGTGGTCATGTGCTCATGTGGTCATGTGGTCATGTGGTCATGTGGTCATGTGGTCATGTGGTCCTGTGGTCATGTGCTCATGTGCTCATGTGCTCATGTGGTCATGTGGTCATGTGCTCATGTGGTCATGTGGTCATGTGGTCATGTGGTCATGTGGTCATGTGGTCCTGTGGTCATGTGGTCATGTGGTCATGTGGTCATGTGGTCATGTGGTCATGTGGTCATGTGTTCATGTGGTCATGTGGTCATGTGGTCATGTGGTCATGTGCTCATGTGCTCATGTGGTCATGTGTTCATGTGGTCATGTGGTCATGTGGTCATGTGGTCATGGGGTCATGGGGTCATGTGGTCATGTGGTCATGTGTTCATGTGCTCATGTGCTCATGTGGTCCTGTGGTCATGTGGTCATGTGGTCATGTGGTCATGGGGTCATGTGGTCATGGGGTCATGTGGTCATGTGGTCATGTGGTCATGTGGTCATGTGTTCATGTGCTCATGTGCTCATGTGCTCATGTGCTCATGTGTTCATGTTTCATGTGTTCATGTGGTCATGTGTTCATGTGTTCATGTGTTCATGTGGTCATGTGCTCATGTGCTCATGTGTTCATGTGTTCATGTGGTCATGTGGTCATGTGGTCATGTGCTCATGTGTTCATGTGCTCATGTGCTCATGTGTTCATGTGCTCATGTGCTCATGTGCTCATGTGCTCATGTGCTCATGTGTTCATGTGCTCATGTGCTCATGTGTTCATGTGCTCATGTGCTCATGTGCTCATGTGCTCATGTGCTCATGTGCTAATGTGTTCATGTGCTCATGTGCTCATGTGCTCATGTGCTCATGTGCTCATGTGGTCATGTGCTCATGTGCTCATGTGGTCATGTGCTCATGTGCTCATGTGCTCATGTGGTCATGTGGTCATGTGCTCATGTGGTCATGTGGTCATGTGGTCATGTGGTCATGTGGTCATGTGGTCCTGTGGTCATGTGCTCATGTGCTCATGTGCTCATGTGCTCATGTGTTCATGTGGTCATGTGCTCATGTGCTCATGTGCTCATGTGTTCATGTGTTCATGTGTTCATGTGGTCATGTGGTCATGTGGTCATGTGGTCATGGGGTCATGGGGTCATGGGGTCATGAGGTCATGGGGTCATGGGGTCATGGGGTCATGGGGTCAAGGGGTCATGGGGTCATGGGGTCATGGGGTCATGGGGTCATGTGGTCATGTGGTCATGTGGTCATGTGGTCATGTGTTCATGTGTTCATGTGTTCATGTGGTCATGTGGTCATGTGGTCATGTGCTCATGTGTTCATGTGTTCATGTGTTCATGTGCTCATGTGTTCATGTGCTCATGTGGTCCTGTGGTCCTGTGTTCATGTGGTCATGTGGTCATGTGGTCATGTGGTCATGTGGTCATGTGTTCATGTGCTCATGTGCTCATGTGCTCATGTGCTCATGTGTTCATGTGTTCATGTGGTCATGTGGTCATGTGGTCATGTGTTCATGTGGTCATGTGGTCATGTGTTCATGTGTTCATGTGGTCATGTGTTCATGTGCTCATGTGGTCATGTGTTCATGTGGTCATGTGCTCATGTGGTCATGTGGTCATGTGGTCATGTGGTCATGTGGTCATGTGGTCCTGTGGTCATGTGGTCATGTGGTCATGTGGTCATGTGGTCATGTGGTCATGTGGTCATGTGGTCATGTGGTCATGTGTTCATGTGTTCATGTGTTCATGTGTTCATGTGGTCATGTGGTCATGTGGTCATGTGGTCATGTGGTCATGTGTTCATGTGGTCATGTGTTTATGTGTTCATGTGCTCATGTGCTCATGTGTTCATGTGCTCATGTGCTCATGTGCTCATGTGCTCATGTGCTCATGTGCTCATGTGGTCATGTGCTCATGTGCTCATGTGGTCATGTGGTCATGTGGTCATGTGGTCATGTGGTCATGTGGTCCTGTGGTCATGTGGTCATGTGGTCATGTGGTCATGTGGTCATGTGGTCATGTGGTCATGTGTTCATGTGGTCATGTGTTCATGTGGTCATGTGGTCATGTGCTCATGTGCTCATGTGGTCATGTGTTCATGTGGTCATGTGTTCATGTGTTCATGTGTTCATGTGCTCATGTGTTCATGTGCTCATGTGCTCATGTGCTCATGTGTTCATGTGCTCATGTGTTCATGTGCTCATGTGCTCATGTGCTCATGTGCTCATGTGGTCATGTGGTCATGTGCTCATGTGGTCATGTGGTCATGTGGTCATGTGGTCATGTGGTCATGTGGTCCTGTGGTCATGTGCTCATGTGCTCATGTGCTCATGTGGTCATGTGGTCATGTGCTCATGTGGTCATGTGGTCATGTGGTCATGTGGTCATGTGGTCATGTGGTCCTGTGGTCATGTGGTCATGTGGTCATGTGGTCATGTGGTCATGTGGTCATGTGGTCATGTGTTCATGTGGTCATGTGTTCATGTGGTCATGTGGTCATGTGCTCATGTGCTCATGTGGTCATGTGTTCATGTGGTCATGTGGTCATGTGGTCATGTGGTCATGGGGTCATGGGGTCATGTGGTCATGTGGTCATGTGTTCATGTGCTCATGTGCTCATGTGGTCCTGTGGTCATGTGGTCATGTGGTCATGTGGTCATGGGGTCATGTGGTCATGGGGTCATGTGGTCATGTGGTCATGTGGTCATGTGGTCATGTGTTCATGTGCTCATGTGCTCATGTGCTCATGTGCTCATGTGTTCATGTGTTCATGTGTTCATGTGGTCATGTGTTCATGTGTTCATGTGTTCATGTGGTCATGTGCTCATGTGCTCATGTGTTCATGTGTTCATGTGGTCATGTGGTCATGTGGTCATGTGCTCATGTGTTCATGTGCTCATGTGCTCATGTGTTCATGTGCTCATGTGCTCATGTGCTCATGTGCTCATGTGCTCATGTGTTCATGTGCTCATGTGCTCATGTGTTCATGTGCTCATGTGCTCATGTGCTCATGTGCTCATGTGCTCATGTGCTCATGTGTTCATGTGCTCATGTGCTCATGTGCTCATGTGCTCATGTGCTCATGTGGTCATGTGCTCATGTGCTCATGTGGTCATGTGCTCATGTGCTCATGTGCTCATGTGGTCATGTGGTCATGTGCTCATGTGGTCATGTGGTCATGTGGTCATGTGGTCATGTGGTCATGTGGTCCTGTGGTCATGTGCTCATGTGCTCATGTGCTCATGTGCTCATGTGTTCATGTGCTCATGTGCTCATGTGCTCATGTGCTCATGTGGTCATGTGTTCATGTGCTCATGTGTTCATGTGGTCATGTGGTCATGTGCTCATGTGGTCATGTGGTCATGTGGTCATGTGGTCATGTGGTCATGTGGTCCTGTGGTCATGTGCTCATGTGGTCATGTGGTCATGTGGTCATGTGGTCATGTGGTCATGTGGTCATGTGCTCATGTGTTCATGTGGTCATGTGTTCATGTGCTCATGTGTTCATGTGGTCATGTGGTCATGTGCTCATGTGGTCATGTGGTCATGTGGTCATGTGGTCATGTGGTCATGTGGTCATGTGGTCATGTGGTCATGTGGTCATGTGGTCATGTGGTCCTGTGGTCATGTGTTCATGTGTTCATGTGGTCATGTGGTCATGTGGTCATGTGGTCATGTGGTCATGTGTTCATGTGGTCATGTGCTCATGTGGTCATGTGGTCATGTGGTCATGTGGTCATGTGGTCATGTGGTCATGTGGTCATGTGGTCATGTGGTCATGTGTTCATGTGGTCATGTGCTCATGTGGTCCTGTGCTCATGTGGTCATGTGGTCATGTGGTCATGTGGTCATGTGGTCATGTGGTCATGTGGTCATGTGGTCATGTGGTCATGTGGTCATGTGGTCATGTGTTCATGTGGTCATGTGTTCATGTGGTCATGTGGTCATGTGGTCATGTGGTCATGTGGTCCTGTGGTCATGTGTTCATGTGTTCATGTGGTCATGTGGTCATGTGGTCATGTGGTCATGTGGTCATGTGTTCATGTGGTCATGTGCTCATGTGGTCCTGTGCTCATGTGGTCATGTGGTCCTGTGGTCATGTGGTCATGTGGTCATGTGGTCATGTGTTCATGTGGTCATGTGGTCATGTGGTCATGTGTTCATGTGGTCATGTGTTCATGTGGTCATGTGGTCATGTGGTCATGTGCTCATGTGTTCATGTGTTCATGTGCTCATGTGGTCATGTGGTCATGTGCTCATGTGCTCATGTGTTCATGTGGTCATGTGGTCATGTGGTCATGTGGTCATGTGGTCATGTGGTCATGTGGTCATGTGCTCATGTGTTCATGTGGTCATGTGCTCATGTGTTCATGTGTTCATGTGCTCATGTGGTCATGTGGTCATGTGCTCATGTGGTCATGTGCTCATGTGGTCATGTGTTCATGTGTTCATGTGGTCATGTGGTCATGTGGTCATGTGTTCATGTGTTCATGTGTTCATGTGTTCATGTGTTCATGTGGTCATGTGCTCATGTGTTCATGTGTTCATGTGCTCATGTGGTCATGTGGTCATGTGCTCATGTGCTCATGTGTTCATGTGGTCATGTGGTCATGTGGTCATGTGGTCATGTGGTCATGTGGTCATGTGCTCATGTGCTCATGTGTTCATGTGGTCATGTGCTCATGTGCTCATGTGTTCATGTGGTCATGTGGTCATGTGGTCATGTGGTCATGTGGTCATGTGGTCATGTGCTCATGTGGTCCTGTGCTCATGTGGTCATGTGGTCATGTGGTCATGTGCTCATGTGGTCATGTGGTCATGTGTTCATGTGCTCATGTGTTCATGTGTTCATGTGTTCATGTGTTCATGTGTTCATGTGGTCATGTGCTCATGTGCTCATGTGGTCATGTGCTCATGTGCTCATGTGCTCATGTGCTCATGTGTTTATGTGTTCATGTGCTCATGTGCTCATGTGTTCATGTGGTCATGTGCTCATGTGCTCATGTGGTCATGTGCTCATGTGTTCATGTGGTCATGTGGTCATGTGTTCATGTGGTCATGTGTTCATGTGGTCATGTGTTCATGTGTTCATGTGTTCATGTGCTCATGTGCTCATGTGTTCATGTGTTCATGTGGTCATGTGTTCATGTGTTCATGTGCTCATGTGGTCATGTGGTCATGTGGTCATGTGGTCATGTGGTCATGTGGTCATGTGGTCATGTGGTCATGTGGTCATGTGGTCATGTGCTCATGTGCTCATGTGGTCATGTGGTCATGTGGTCATGTGGTCATGTGCTCATGTGTTCATGTGGTCATGTGGTCATGTGGTCATGTGCTCATGTGTTCATGTGGTCATGTGCTCATGTGTTCATGTGTTCATGTGCTCATGTGTTCATGTGGTCATGTGTTCATGTGCTCATGTGTTCATGTGTTCATGTGTTCATGTGCTCATGTGCTCATGTGCTCATGTGCTCATGTGCTCATGTGCTCATGTGCTCATGTGCTCATGTGCTCATGTGTTCATGTGTTCATGTGCTCGTGTGCTCATGTGTTCATGTGCTCATGTGTTTATGCTCATGTGGTCATGTGGTCATGTGCTCATGTGTTCATGTGCTCATGTGCTCATGTGCTCATGTGCTCATGTGCTCATGTGTTCATGTGCTCATGTGCTCATGTGTTCATGTGTTCATGTGTTCATGTGTTCATGTGTTCATGTGCTCATGTGCTCATGTGCTCATGTGCTCATGTGCTCATGTGCTCATGTGCTCATGTGCTCATGTGCTCATGTGTACATGCATGTTTTATATTCCAAATACACACTTTCAGATACACACGCACCCACCCACCCACACCCACATGAACGCTCGCTAATACACCACCGCGCTCACCGTTGGCGTGACGGTAGAAAGGGAACAGCAGCGATGAGAAACCCAGCGCGTGCAGCATCTCGTGGATGGTCGTGTGCAGCTGCAGGTCCCAGTCCTCGGGATCCTCGCTCAGTCGCGTGGGGCAGAAGTTCGCGTTCCCCGCGAGCGGGCGGTCACTATCCATGTCCAGGAGACAGTGACCGGCGGCCGCCAGCATCGCCTCGTGGCAGCTGACCGTGTCTCTCGCTGTGATCAGCAGAAGGAAGTCGGCATCGGGGATGCCCGGTTGGTTTGCGTTGCGGCCGCCGCGCCCGTGTGGGTTGTTATCGCACTCGGTATGCTTGAGCCGCCCGCCGGTTGCGTGCTTGAGCTCCTTGCACAGCTGGGGGTCGAAGAAGCGGTCCTCAAGGGTGCCTTCCTGTTGCCATGCAATTTATGACACAAAATCAAAGCCATTTGAGACCATTCCAGACCATTTGAGACCAAGTATCAGACGCGTGGTCATGTTGGCGAGCCGTGGAAGGGTGTGTTAAGGCAACATGATAATGATCGTAACGAGTGACAAACACGAGTTCACTACTATACCTGCATAAATGATCAACACTAAGCAACAAAGATCAATACTAAGCAACAAAGATCGATACTAAACAACAATGTTCGACACTAAGCAACTATGGGCTACTCACCAACGCGGGAAGGGCATCGACCATGAGCAGAGCAAAAGCAGGATTGCGTGAGAGCGGGCCGGAAGTGAGCTAGAGAAAACACAAGGTGAACTAGCAACGCACCGAGAAAAAGGATATTTCGGTAGTTCATCACGGAAATGCACAAAGGTTCGAGAAAGAAAAAAGGGGTGCCGCATACACCAGGTCCACATCAAACACACAAATATTTGCGGACATCTCTTGTGGAAGCCTCGTGTGCAAACCAGATGTGGAAACCTATTTTTGACGTACGGAAACCTGTGCACAGCGCTTCCGATGCTGTACCCTCCCACAAGCTGTCGAGCACAAGCTGCCGAGCACAAGCACCGCGGCTCCCGCGCTGAATGGTCAGGCACACTTGGCCAGTCAACTTGCTACGCGCTTCATCACAAAGCCTTGCGGTGGGCGTGCTTGCGACAAATGAAAGCTGTTGCCTCGCCAAGCTGAAAGCACCAGGCAACAGTGGCCGCCAAAAGCGTTCACCACAAAGACTGAAAAAGGATATCGACAGCGGCGCGTCTGCGTGCAACAAAAACGAGGGCGGTTGCCTCGCGGGGCTGAATTTACCAGGCACTGGTGGCCGCTGAACTTGAGGCAGTGGATGCGGCCGTCAGAGCTCTCCCTGGCCTCCTCGCACTCGCGCGTGAGCAGCAGCCGCCCTTGCACCGGGTTGCGGATGTACAGGATGCTCTGGATGTACCTGCACAGTGGTAATAAACAAAATAGCAACCGCAGCAGAAAGGGACATGCACAATCATCAAACAACAACATTGGAACATCAAACAACAACATTAGAACATCAAATAACAACATTAGAACATCAAATAACAACATTAGAACGTCAAACAACAACATTGGAACATCAAACAATAACATTAGAACATCAAATAACAACATTGGAACATCAAACAACAACATTAGAACATCAAATAACATACCCCTATGCAATGAGTGGGGGAGTGGGCAAGCCAGCGAGGCAATAAGTGGATGCGTCAGTCGTGCTCGGGTGAGCAAACGAGTGGGTGACTGAGCAGGTGAATGGGTGAAAAATGAGAGGGTGAACGAGTCAGTGAGCCAACGACTTAGCAAAGGCAGCGAGTAAGTGCACTCACTAGTTAGTGAGCAAGCGAGCAGAGGAGCCAGCAGCTCCGCAGTTAATGCGGGTGCCAGCAGGTGTGCGAGTGAGCACACAAGGGTAGCGCAGGGGGGGCACGCAGGCATGCGGGCAGGCAGCAGGAGCAATGGCAACGCCGCGCGCGTCATAGGGGGAGCTGGCAGCTGGCCATGCTTACCCAAGGGGGACGTCGTCACAGTTGTTAGGGCGCTAGTCCCTTACATGCAACATTATCGCAAGGCAGCCCTTGGGGTGGGGGGTACCTTGCCAAGCCGTAGTGGTAACACAGACACACACACAACCCTTGGGGTGGGGGTTACCTTGCCAAGCTGTAGTGCTAACACAGACACACACACAACCGTTGGGGTGGGGGGTACCTTGCCAAGCCGTAGTGGTAACACAGACACACACACAACCCTTGGGGTGGGGGTTACCTTGCCAAGCCGTAGTGCTAACACAGACACACACACAACCGTTGGGGTGGGGGGTACCTTGCCAAGCTGTAGTGCTAACACAGACACACACACAACCCTTGGGGTGGGGGTTACCTTGCCAAGCCGTAGTGCTAACACAGACACACACACAACCGTTGGGGTGGGGGTTACCTTGCCAAGCCGTAGTGCTAACACAGACACACACACAACCGTTGGGGTGGGGGTTACCTTGCCAAGCCGTAGTGCTAACACAGACACACACACAACCGTTGGGGTGGGGGGTACCTTGCCAAGCCGTAGTGCTAACACAGACACACACACAACCGTTGGGGTGGGGGGTACCTTGCCAAGCCGTAGTGCTAACACAGACACACACACAACCGTTGGGGTGGGGGGTGCCTTGCCAAGCCGTAGTGGTAACACAGACACACACACAACCCTTGGGGTGGGGGTTACCTTGCCAAGCCGTAGTGGTAACACAGACACACACACAACCGTTGGGGTGGGGGGTACCTTGCCAAGCCGTAGTGCTAACACAGACACACACACAACCATTGGGGTGGGGGTTACCTTGCCAAGCCGTAGTGCTAACACAGACACACACACAACCCTTGGGGTGGGGGGTACCTTGCCAAGCCGTAGTGCTAACACAGACACACACACAACCCTTGGGGTGGGGGGTACCTTGCCAAGCCGTAGTGGTAACACAGACACACACACACACACACATGTAGTGATAACACAGACACACACACAAACACACACACACACATGCACGCACAAGCGCGCGCACACCTACCAAGCATGTGCCCTTGCTTACTTGACACCCCTATCAAGCATGCCGTCTGGCCTACTGTATAGTTTATCATTATCATTATTATTATTTTTACTTACTGGATGGCGGCGGGCACCAACTTCTTCTCCAGGTACGCAAGCTTGTGGGGGCTGAGGCCGGACAGCTGGTATTCCTGCTCGCGCACACGCCCGTCATAGCATCAGAAGCATGCCAGCCTCTCACATTGTGTATCAGTGATCCAAGTTTTGCGTATCATTAACAGAGTACACCCTACACAATCCATATAATGAATATAGCACGTTACTAGTGCACGCCATTCACATTATCCGTGATGCACACCCTCCATTTCACTTGCATCGTAGCATCCCTAAATGGTGGATGCCTTCGGTACCGCTAAAGATGCACATCGTCCATTCTGTCGATCATGCCCGCCTTACACGTTGTAAGTGATGCACACCCCAGGCATACCCTGGGTACTATCATCATGCACACCGTACAGTGTTATTACCGCCGTAGACCGCTATGCTTTGAATATCCAAACCTCGCTGCCAACCACAAAAAAAAACAAAATACAGCGGTTAGATTTCCCTACATATGCATCCAGTCTTCGTAGCGATTGGACTTTAAATCCTTGCTAAGACAGAGCAGTGACCGGCTTAAGATGCAAGACTTGTACGCATTAAAGCGGCCCACAGCCTTTTCCACACCATGCTCCTGCGACCCACAAGCACTCCATCTATTCGTCCTCAATCAACCAACCTCAAACAACCCTTAGTTAGGACGCAGTCAACGCCTAAGCCCTCAGACAACCAACCCTCACATCAATCCTCCCTTAAATCCGCCAACCCTCAATCCTTAGCCCGTCAACCAACCAGCCCTCAATGCCCAAGCCCTATTGGGAGCCCCAGCCGCCAGCGATAGCCTACAGGTGGAAACCAGGTGGTTGGATTCCGGTGCCATTTCACACAGAGCACCAGCGCAGACACCCATATCTTCTATGCAGGCATTCAACAACACAAATTCTTGGGATCTTCACAAATCAATGACGAATACGAAGAAGAGTTTCGCGGGTAGGTGCCCAGCGAGGCGCTAGTGCCGTACCACGTGGATGCGGACGGGGACCGCGCCGGCACCGGTGGCATCCAGCAGGTGGCGCCGGCCATCCTGCAGCAGGGCACCTGAGGAGACGGCGGAAATAATTTTATAATTGTAATTAGTAGTAATTTTTATATAGTAGTTGTATGGCATATGGGGTTAGAATAGATTATATGTATAAAGGTGGGCATCGATTACATGAATTGGTGGGCAAAGACTATGTACGGCTGGGCAAAACCTATACATACGGGTGAACAATTGATGGTGTTGGTGGATTAGTGGCGGATGTCCAAGCAATCACAATTGCAATAATGTGTGAGAAGCATGCTGGGGAATATTTCTGGTAGTCCAGCATTAATTAATAACACATATAAATAATTAAAAGCATGCCCCACCGAGGCCTGCGTGCTGTGTGCGTGCTTCCCAGCCTGCGGTATCCGTGAGGCATGTCCGTTAGATGGCAGGCGGGCACCGCATTGCCAAGGGTGGTGTAGATAGGCACACATTAAAAGGTCGTCGCTATCAGCCACCAAATAGTGTTGCATGTATGCAACAGTCTGCCATGATTTGCACGCATTTGTAACTGTCTGCGATTGCCTGCCATTATCTAAAGACCACGACTAGTAGGTGCACCGGATGATCCGCTAAAACCACGTGGATAATGACATGAACAAGGTCTACCCAAAATAGCAGCCACATCTACCGCCAACCACACAAGCCCGCTGGAAAACCAACCTGACGTCTCGTTGCTGCGATGGCCCCAGGCACTAGTTCCCTTCCTTCCCAGGTCAGCACCCACGCGGCCATCCTCCACGCTGATATCATCCATCCATTGCTCCTCCTCCAGGTCATCCACTCCATCAGCAGCGGCCCCAGCGTGCCCCATGGCGCCACGTGGCGGAGGCACCCAGCTGGCATTTGCGACGAAAGAACCGCCGATAATAGCGTGCCATCAATTAGCAGTCACATGCACATTCAGGCAGATACACAAAGAAACAAGATACATGCCAATGGCAGCATTAGCATAAATCAGATAGGCAATCAAGCTTTCTTTTCTCTTGGCTTGAAGGCCAGGCAGAACAGATAGGCAGGCAGCATTACACACAAAGTTTGCATCAGCCTTCTGGAGTTCGTTTGCTTCAATATACTGGAAGGTGACTCACAAGGGCGAAAAGAGGCTAGAAATACAGAATGCGTCAGGGTATAACGTAGGGTGTACTCACCCGACGGCCCTGGCCTGGCTCCGGCGAAACATCATCTCAGCAATGCGGGGTCGGACGTATTTGTCATGGGCACAACCCCTGTGATGAGAGTGGTCGTGCGCCATGTCTTCGTGTTCATGATCATGATCATCGTCATGCTCATCGTCATCGTCTTCATCGTAGATGTAAGGAAGATCTTCGACGGTCTCGTATTCCTCTTCTGCTGACGCCTCCAATTCAAGGTTACCCCCATCAAGTGCCCCAGGGGTGAAGGCATTATCTGCTGTGGAGACTGCGTCCTTTGAAGATTGGCGGTCCGAAGCAGTTTCTTCGACTGTCATTGCCATGTGCAGATCGGCGTATTCGGGGACTGCAGCATTAACTGCAAGTTACCGAACGAGGGAACCCCAGCGCGACGAGGTTTCCGGGGCAGATAAATGAGACGAAGAACAATCCAGCATTTGATCGCCAACGGCCGCCGGGTTGAAGGCAGACCATTAAACCAGCAGCGGGCAGGATCATAGCAACGCGGGAAGATTATATCGGGGAAAAAAGACAAAAAACGAAAATGATAAAAATGGCAAAAAGCAGCTAGATACATTGGCCTCGAGCCAAGCTTACCTGACCATTCCACGTGAAGCCAGTTTCCGCACAAAAGGAGAACGATCAGGGCCCCCGGCAGCACACGGCAACATGAGTTTAACGCCATCTAGATGTATTAAATGATTCGATCACTGATTTTTATTTGGCAGGTTGCTCGCTTGAATCATCTCGAGGACAAAGTCGAGCACGAGGTCTTTTTCATATGCCAGCTTGCACCAGCATTGTGTGCCACTTATGAAAATTTGGCTTTGTTACAATCGCGTAGAAATGCACCGCACTTTAGTAAGGAAGTGAGATGATGAGGCATCCGTCGAAAACGCAGGACTAAATTTTATATTTTTTTCTCAAAAACCGGTAGGCAAGTATTTGCCTTACTCCAGTCATGAACGCAGTGCAACGCAGAGACGACCGCAGAAATGGCAGACCAAGCCTCCGACCAAGCCAAGTGCCCAAGAGTTTCGACTTTCGCCAGTAATAGCCAGTAATAATATGTTGCTTGGCTTTCAGCAAGGGCTTCAGCGCGCATCCTTGGGGCACGGCAAACAGCAGGAAAAGGTTCTTCATTCACGCCAAGGATCATCATGGCGGCATCGTCTGATACCGGCAGGAGGAAAAGAAAGGTTTCTCCAAGTCCTTACAGTTAGTTAGTTAGTTAGTTAGTTGAAAGTCCTTTTTCACTGTTCAGTAGTTAAATAAGTTTTACTGGAAGTCCGTCGTCTGTCGCTTGCCCAAACCCGGCCGAGGCGCCGACCCTCGAGGCCTCGACCCCGATCATCAGTCAGGCTGTACGCAGTCAGTACTAGAAGTTAATCCCACTGACGCCAGTTGTCGCATCTGGTTGATGGCCTTCGTGATGGCGAATCGCGGAGATGTCAGATAGTCAGCTCTTTTAACTACACGCCACTAGTAACACAGATCCTCCCTCTTACAGTACCCACAGTTTCCCACAATCGAGATCGCGAGCTGACTCAGCCCAGCACGCTGAACCAGGGCTGAACAATCATGCACTTCAAGTGGGCCCATCTTCCCGCCTTTCACAGAACCGAGGTGCTACAAGGGGTACACGTACATGTAATATAGCGCGCGAACCAGGCAAAATAATGCCACAGCCAGCAGGTAGAGCTGCAGGAAGCCAGGCCAAAGCCGTTAACAAAATGCAATTAATCAACATTACATCTGACATGGCGGGTGCCTCTGTCGAATGTCGCTAAGGAAATGCCTTGGTCGGGACGCCATGGCGATACAGGATCAATGACAGCAAAAACTGGAGGGCTTCCTATCCAAGTAGAGCTTCTTGGTCGTGACACATCGGCCTGATTTTCTGGTGATGCGGTTTTCCTAGATTGTAAACAGCCTTTCGAGCTTGTGCTGCGAACGAATATCCATAACTGTGGGGAGGCTTTTCGCTCTTCTCCACAGTTGGCTTAGCAACAAGCTGCATAAGCCCTTTGTACCTAATTCAATGCAATGGAGGGCGACTATTCCGACGACGAGGAGCTTCTGAACGCTGGGTTGCGGCCCCTGGGGAAGAAACCGTCCCGCATTGAACCGTTTGTGGGCGATGTAAAGATCATTCCATCAAGCTCGTGCCCGGTGAGGCCGGTAGATTGCACCCCCGCCAAATTGGCTAGCCGTTCCACGACCACAGTATTTATCGGCACGCCGTCTGGGATTATCTACGTTTCCAGTGGAGACACACCTGCGCGCCCGCAGTTCCATGAAAAGGGAGGCGACGAACCCACGGGGGACGCATTCCATCCCTCTTCGTCCATTGGTGGACCCCGGCCAGCCGGTCCTGCGGGGAAGGGGCAAAATACATATGGGAATGTGATCAGTCTCCTGGATTCCGATGACGACAGTTGCGACCTGCAACTCGTGGGATCAGCGAACCCGATACATCGCGGCGCCAGTGACAAGAGTACGGCCCCACCCAAGCCAGCTACGGGATCTTCTTCCCAGGGTGCTCCCTCGTCCTCTGGGTCATCACCTACCCCTGCTGGCCCACGCGCAAACACTACCGGTTGCATGTCTACAGAAAATGGGGCTTCGTCCAGCGGCGTCCTCCACATGCCACTGCCGCCGCGACCCTCGCGTGCTGACGTGTGCCCCTCCCAACCCTCCTTTGCGGACGCCAGTGAGAAGAGCTACCCCCTGGACACCCTGGGCCGAGCACGCAAGTGCTCACCCTTGCATGGTGATGATTGCAGTGGTGGTGATGATGAGGAGGAGGAGGACGACAAGGATGGCATGGGCAGACATGGAGGAGGATCGATGGACCGGGATGCCGATGTCCTGGACGTGCAGATGTCACGTGACTGGTCACCGCCACCCTACCCACCGTCCCCCTTGTCCCCAGGGGAAGGCTGTGAGGAGCTCCCTGGGGGGACGGGTCCAACCAATCACAAGCTCCCGGTGACCGTTCGGACACCTAGCAAGCTGGCTGTGGTGGGTCGAACAGATGACAATGTGCCCGGTGGGCGCGAACCCATCTCTGTGCTCTCCTCGCCCTCAGCTTCCCCCGCGTCGTCTCCCTCGCGTTCCCTCTCGCCGCTCCACCCACCGCTGGTCCCCAGTTCCCGGGATACCATCTCGCAGAGGAGGCTGCGCCCGCTGGTCCGCCCGGACGATGACGATGATGATGCTGATGATGGTCACGACCCCGACGATGATGGCAATGATGGTATGACGGCTTCCGGAGGGGATTGGAACCTGGGGGTGCCTGTATCTGGCGCGGTGGCCCGGGATGGGTGCGCCCGGGATCCCTCGGGCATTGATGGCCAGAAGGCGGTGTCAGATACGCACCAATCGTTAGCCGGCAGGGGCGGCATGGAGGGCGCAGCGGGCCGCTTTGTGACTTTGTCTTGTGAGTTTGGGGAGGATGATGACCATGATGACGACGACGAGGATGGTGATGGCATCGGTGGTCGGTTCAAGTCGCTACTGCACCGAAACGCAGCGCCAGGTGGCGCGTTCACCGCGGGCGGGTCCTCCACCGGGCCCACAAGTAACTATAGCGATACTGTATACGCGCGGAAAGGCGGTAACGGCACGGCTCATGCTGCTCCCGTGGCGTCTCAGTATGGGGCTTGTAATACTTCTGGCGTACCGATTGTGGAAGGAGCCGGAAACAGCTCGGCCGGGGGCCAGGCAGCTGTCAAACGTCGCAAGCTTGGGGACGACAAGGCGGCCGCGAAGGAGGCGGCCAAGGAGGCAGCAAGGGAGGCTAAAGAGGTGGCCAAGAAAGAGAAGGCGGAGGCAAAGGCGCGGGAGAAGGAGCGCAAGGCCAAGGAGGCGGAGGAGCGGCGCGAGGCGTTGAGGAAGAGCCGGGAGGCGGCCAAGGCCGACAAGGAGGTGGGTGTTGTCAGCCGTAATAAGACTTGCGTTCTTTTGGAAATGTGTATCGTGAACTTTTCATGCCGAAAAGTAGCCGCCCAGGGTCTCAGTATTCCTGGCCCTGTGTGTTGTTTTTGTTGCCTACTCCTTGCCTACTCCCATGACACAGCACGAGAAGGAGAACCACACCTCAACTGTCTGGTTGATTGCCTCCACGGTGTGTCCTCTGGTTCATCGCCTCACAGCCCGAGAAGGAGAACTGCGGTTTGGCTTGTTTGCCTTGTTTGCCTTGTTTTCCTCATGTCGGACAGCGAGAGAAGGAGAACCGCGGCGCCGAGCGCGAGCTGCGCCGCCGGCTGGGTGGGCGCGACGCCGCGCAGGACCTGACCATCCTCCTGGACGCGGCCGTGCTGGCCAAGGAGAAGATCGGGTGTGAGTACATGCATGAGGAAGTCAGTAGCTAAAAGAGCCAAGGTATAGGGGCTGTGAGTGGGTGGAAAGAGAAAAACGGGTGTCAGTGGGCATGAGGAAATCAGTGGCCATAAAGCAAAAGTTATAGGCCTGTGAGTGGGTGCGAGCAGGCGGTTGGGTGTGAGTGGGCGCGGGGAGAGGCTGGGTGATGCCTGGCACCGCTTTAGAGGTGTGAGTGGGCATGAGGGGATGTTTAGGTGTGACAAGTCAAATGGAGCCGTGCGGGAGAATGTTACTACGGATGTGATGGTGGTGTAGGATGCTCTACGAGGTATCTCCTGAGTTGTATTTGCTGTGGTGCCTGGTACTGGTAATTGGTTGCCCTGGTCTTGGTCTGTGGCATGGCCGCCCATTCTGGTCACCACCCATTCTGAACACACCCTTACGCGCTGTGTCCTGTTCGCTATTCTCGTGTTCCTCTCCCTGTGTTTCTACCACTTCATCTGCTAGCAATAGTGTACTCCTTTTCACCCTGTAAATGAAGGCTTCCGGTGGACTGTGCCTGGTCGCTCCAGTCACGCACAGAGGCTTCTGCTTTCTCTAGGATATCTGTATGCCTAAAGAATATACTAAATATTCACCGTTGCAACGCCCGTGTCATGGTAATCGTTGTCAGGTAGGGGGGTCAGGCGACCTTCTGTGCACACTAGCCTAGCTCATCCTGTACAAGTAACATCCTGAACAACACCCTCCGGTACAAGTGACATCCTGAACAAGTAACTGTGTAAATAGGACATCGCTACGCCGTTTACGCCAAATATCCTAATACACGATATTCTGAAATATACTTTTATGATCGCTGCCCGGGCGCGAGCAGGCGAGCTCCTGCGCACGCTGGACGAGACGGAGTACCCGCGTGAGGTGCGGCAGAATAAGCTTCCAGGAACGATCGAGTGGCATCGGCGGCGGACTCTGCCCGATGGCAGCGTCATCCAGGTACGTGCCCATGTAATACCTGCGGAGAAAGGGAGGGAGGGAGGGAGGGAGGGAGGGAGGGAGGGAGGGAGGGAGGGAGGGAGGGAGGGAGGGAGGGAGGGAGGGAGGGAGGGAGGGAGGGAGGGAGGGAGGGAGGGAGGGAGGGAGGGAGGGAGGGAGGGAGGGAGGGAGGCAGGGAGGCAGGGAGGGAGGGAGGGAGGGAGGGAGGGAGGGAGTGTGCACGGGGGTCGCTTACCAGATGACATACCGGCACGTGCAAACTTCCTGACATGCTTCCCTTTATGGATTGTATGTGTGCATGTATTAATTGTATACTATTATTGTATGTATAAGTGGGGTTACCTGCCCACGCAGTGTACGGCAAGTGCTCACAGTGCATAGGGCTCGCCCACGCAGTGAACCGCCGGTACAAAGGGCTCCGCGGCCCACATAGTTGCCAGCAGGTATTGCCTGGTGGCATCGACCTGCCACCTCACCTGCACCTACCTGCCACCCCATTGTTTGCAGAGCCCTGGCCTTGGCTGCCAGGGATGGGCGAGGTAGTTAGCAGGATCGCCAGTACAGCCTGATCTTATGCCGCCACTGCTCCCACGATGCCTCCTTTTACTATGAGCTTTGAGCCCTACACAGGAGCGCATGGCACACATATAAGATAGATGGTGCCGGTGTATGATGGCCCTTATGCTATTGCCGCTCTCACAATGACCCTTTCTTACGCCCATCATTATGGTCGGTCTTATACACACCAGCTGGAGCACGCGGCCCACCGCTACAATCGCCTCCCTCACGCTGTGCGTCATCCCTTATGCTGTCATCCCTCACGCTGTGCGTCATCCCTTATGCTGTCATCCCTCACGCTGTGCGTCATCCCTTATGCTGTCATCCCTCACGCTGTGCGTCATCCCTTATGCTGTCATCCATCACGCTGTGCATCATTGTTTGTCCCACAACGCCTCCGTCATACCATCAACCGCACACCTGACCAGGCGCACGCGGCCCATTTCTGGGGTTGCCCTGATACAGCTGCTGGCCCCCTTCCCATGCGCCTTATGCTGCTTATTGCTTATGCCCCCCTTCTAATGCGCCTTGCGATGCCTTTTGTTTATGCCCCCCTTCTAATGCGCCTTGCGATGCCTTTTGTTTAGGCCCCCCTTCTAATGCGCCTTGCCATGCCTATTGTTTATGCCCCCCCTTCTAATGCGCCTTGCGATGCCTTTTGTTCATGCGCCCGCGTGGCCCCCCACCACCAGGAGCGTGTGGCGCACGTCGCCTTCCTGTACAGCGGGGAGGAGTTTGGGCGCGTGCTCTACGGGCGTGAGCCAGCACTAGATGCGTGCGTGCGGCGTGCGGTGGAGGCCTACCCTGGCCACGTCATCAGCCTGGTGGTGTCGGGCCTGGTGCCCTACCTGCGCAGCTGGTACGCCGGAATACGTGAACTAGTGACCTACAATAGTAGCGTACGCCAGAATACGTGAACTAGTACTTACGCCGGACTACAGGTGACGTATTATTTTCACAGGCAGGCCAGGATACATAAATAAACAAAGTTTATTAATTGAGCAGAGAAGGTGTGCAGGTGAACAATTCGAAATAAATCTTGGAATGGCCGCATAGATATCATTATACTCTACCATAATATCAAAATAATCATGATATAATCATAAGGGGTATAGTATGCTAATTGTATTATAGTAGCTGATGATCATGGCTGGTACACAAGGAACGATAGTCCCGATCTTGTGGGTAAGCACCATCGGCAACCATGCCATGATCATCACTTGCATACAGTCACCCTGTGTCCTGCGCTTGGGGATGTCTTATCGCAGGGCTTCACTTCCCAGCGCATGTTCGCAGTGCATTATCTTTTCTTGGTCCCTGCTTGTATGTCCATACCTGAACCCTGCGTGACTGTGTCTGACTCAACTTCTGCCTCGTTAGCACGATGTCGTTAATTGATCCCGGAACGAGCTGTATTCACGTAAAGGCAGTACATGTATGAGATACGTGCTCTCTTATAATTGATCACTGATTTTATCTCCTCGATAATTTTTGTTTGATTCTATTTGATCTCATCCCCTCGCAGCAAGCAAAAGGAGTGGAAGGCTGGGGGCACCGGCGGCAGCGCGCCGGACATAGACGCAATGCTGGCACACCTCACGGTGGCCCACGGCGCGGCCAAGGTGAAGCACTTCCTGGCGCTTGACGCGGCCGACGCGGCGGATCATGTGGTGCAGCTCGCCAAGTGCATGGCGCAGGCGCCTTACCGGTAAGTCGGGGACTACGGAACGTAGCCACCTTGAAGAGTTTACTCGAGAAGCCTGGGGCATTCGGTTGACATCACAGCAAATACCTGCTACCCGGGCTCTAGAGACTCATCCTGCATCCTGTATCGCTGCTGGGCAATGTTGCAAATCATGAGGGCTGGTTCATGGGAACACGCCGCATCATCCACGACAGGGTCGACAGGGGTGTTGCAGCCACATCGTCGATGGGCTTCAAGCGCGCAACCTGCGTACCCTGCAGTGTGATGACCAGTCCGTCACACGGTCTCCACGCAGCTGCGCAACACAACAGCCAACAAGTACCTAAACAAGATGGGTCATCAGCTCGCCCATTGTCTGCGCAAAGCACCACCTTCCTAGCTGGCTATAAATAAATAATGAGATCAATAAGTTGCTCTTGGGCTGCCCCGGTGGCCGTGTGGCTGATTTGATTAGTGGTGTCCACGTGCCCATGCTGGGGGTGTGGGGGGGGGCCTTGATTTAAAAACTTGTCAGAGAACAAGTGATGCATGCTTTTTGTTATTAGAAAAAGAAGGTCGCCATAAGAGGGTGGGTCTACGGCTGTTAGGTGATATAGGGAAGCATTACAAGGCGATAGGGATCTAATCTACCACACTGGAACAAGCATGACCTCTCTTTCAAAGGTGCGCATGTTTGGCTGCAAATTTGGCTCCGTTGTCTACTGCATGTTTGGCTTTATGTTTGGCTACGTGCTGGGCTATGCCTTGGCGATTTCTTGACGTGTGACCTGCCCCATTTGAACGGAAAGGAACTAGAGAGGAAGTCGCTCTAGTCCATTTCCTGTTTAAGCCTCAGGCTGACATAGTAAGCTTCATAACGATACTACAGTGATAATAATAACTCTACGGTTTAGTTTACGACTTCCGGCTGTCGGCTGTGGCCTTACGGCTTACGGATTGCATGTCAATCTGCATGACGCCGTGTCACGTGTGGCATTCTTCTTTCTCGTGATGCTGGCATTCCCGCAGAACGGACATGAAGTTCCTCAAGGTCTTCGGCTCGGCACACGCCAGCACGTCGCGAGTGGTGGAACACCAGGACGGCCAGTGCGGCAGCTGGTAAGCCTGTACTTACCTGAAGTGGGCCTTCTCTATCTGGTCAGCCTGTACTTACCAGAACAGGGCTTCTCTCTCTCTTGTAAGCATGCACGTAGTGGCAAGGGCAGACGGAACCACGCTGTGTGCACATGCGAGAGACATGCGGGCGAGGGTCGCAATCGGAGGCGGACCTTGTCTATCACCTCGTCGTTGCCCTTACGATCCTTTCTTCCTTTCGGAGGCTCCGTTCCCTCTCGTCCCATTATCATCGTCAAGTGCCGTGCATGCATGATTGTGGCATCCTACCCCGGCCCCTAAATTGGCCCGTGCGATGCCCCTTGCCTCGCCTCTCACCGCCCGTGCCGTGCATGCACCACCGCCCATGCCGTGCATGCATGATCTCTCTCATCTTCCCCTCCGTGCACCATGCCCCTCACCGCGCTGCGCTATCTATGCCTCTCACCGTGGTGGTCTGTCTATGCCTCTCACCAGGGCCGCTATGCTGAACACCATCCAGGGCAGCGGTGACCGCTCCGCGCGCGCCATCGCAAAGGCCTTCCCTTCGCTACGGCACCTCATGGACGCATACGCCGCGCTGCCGGACGATGCGGTGAGCGACGGAAGATTTGGTGCATCCGCCCGCACGCCCGTGTCCTCCACCGCCAGCACGCACGTGTCCTCCATCGCCCGTGTCCTCCATCGCCCGTGTCCTCCACCGCCCGTGTCCTCCATCGCCCGTGTCCTCCACCGCCAGCACGCCCGTGTCCTCCATCGCCAGCACACTCGTAAACTATCCTCCATCACTAGTACATTCGTACACTAGTATAAGCTATGGTGTGTTACAGTGTTCTCTCGTGTATGCTGGAATATCCTCCGTAGCGTGGCCTGCTCATGCAGCACGTCCTTGTGTTGCATTGCATCATCCGTGGTATGAGGGGTCCTGTCAGAGACTGCCAGGAAATGGTTGTGGGATGGGCACTGGGCAGACATCGACAAAATGCAAAGACTGGTCTGTAACCCCTCCTGTGACTTGGCGGAATACCTGGGACCCATCGCTTTTCAATTCATTATGGGTTGGCAGTAGGGTTGCCTCTCCTGGTCGATTTGCTGCTGCTGTCTGCATGCACCAGTACAACACTAAGATACCAGGCTCGTCTCCCCTCCCCCTCCCCCCCCCCCCCCCTCCCCCTCCCCCTCCCCCTCCCCCTCCCCCCCCCCTCCCCCCCCCCCTCCCCCCTCCCCCCTCCCCCCTCCCCCTCCCCCCTCCCCCCTCCCCCCTCCCCCCTCCCCCTCCCCCTCCCCCTCCCCCTCCCCTCCCCCCTCCCCCTCTCCTCTCTTCCCCCCCCCCCCCCCTCTCCTGCCACCACCATCACAACTACCGGAATCTTTGGAATCGTGGTGCAGGCTCGGGTGAGAGTGCTCGCCACCCTAGAAAAGGAGGCGCCAACGGATACAGTGCAGTACTGCGTGCGCAAGGTGGGCGAGGTGGCCGCGCGGAGGGTGCTGATGCTGCTCACCGCCACCGACCCCTGCCTGCCATTTGGCAGCTCAGGAACCGCCACCACCGCAGGCCCAGACGCGGCAGAGGAACTCGAGGAAGCTTGAGGATTGCCCATCGCAAGGAAACCGCGCATCCTGGCCATATTGCGTCTGTTCGAGCTGCGCGCTGAGCTGTCACGTTTTTCGCGTACCGGCACTAGGCAGCATTTGGTTTGCTATTTGCTGCCTGCCTCGATGATATTGTGTCGAAGTGTGATCTGGCAATTTGAACTAGACGAATGCTGATGCGAAGAATCTTGTCACTTTAATGTAATCGGTTCCTATCTGACCCGAGTTGCGAGTATAACATGCTGCTACATACTTAACCTTAGCACAAGGGACCATAAAGTGCCTGTTGAGTAAGTAAGTAACTCACTCACTCACCCAACCAACCAACCAACCAACCAACCAACCAACCAACCAACCAACCAACCAACCAACCAACCAACCAACCAACCAACCAACCAACCAACCAACCAACCAACCAACCAACCGCCCGCCCGCCCGCCCGCCCGCCCGCCCGCCCGCCCGCCCGCCCGCCCGCCCGCCCGCCCGCCCGCCCGCCCGCCCGTCCGCCCGCCCGCCCGCCCACCCACCGACCCACCCACCCACCCACCCACCTACCCACCCACTCACCCACTAACTAACTAACTAACTAACTAACTAACTAACTAACTAACTAACTAACTAACTAACTAACTAACTAACTAACTAACTAACTAACTAACTAACTAACTAACTAACTAACTAGCAACTAACTAACTAGCAACTAACTAACTAACTAACTAACTAACTAACTAACTAACTAACTAATTAACTAGCTAGCTACCTGCTTGCGTGCATGTCATGCGCATAATAGGCATGCCACGGAGTACTATGAGCACTGATCTCGTTAGAAATATGATTACACGAGAATACAAACAGACAAAGGTCATCTGCATCATGCCCCAACCACATAGTTCGATCCGGAGACGTCCGTCCTATAGTCAGCAAAATTGGTGCGAGAGGTCCCCAGTTCGATTCCGGCCTGGATTCATTTGCAGATCGCGTTTTTCCGCGTTTTCCGCGGACCGGCACTGAACGCAAATGGTTTTCACCTTTGCGGCGTGCCAAATCAGAATATAGTTGTCCCTTTGATATAACGTGCACTAGATGGGGCCGGATAGTAACCCTCATCCGAGCTGGACATCCTCTATTGTACTGGCAGACGAGACGGTAGTGTAGTGGCTATCCTCAGGGGAAATATGCTGACCTCCGCCGCTGGTGGAGCAACCCCGCCCTACCCCGGATCGTCAAGCGTGACCTCTTCAAGGTCGTCATTCTGACGATCCTGACCTACGGCGCCGAGACGTGGGCACTGACGCAGGAGCTGGAGCAACGACTCGACGGCGCCGTCACCAAGATGCTGCGCCAGGCCCTTAACATCCCCTTTGGTTTGCACATTAGTAATGAGGATTTGTACGCTGATTTGCCCTATGTTTCCCACATTATTAGGCACAGGCGCCTGGGCCTAGCCGGGCACCTGGCCCGCACAGATCAGGTAGATACATCAGATAGACTAGCTGGCACCAAGCCCGCCCAGCCTGGGCGATATGTCCTCACCTGGCGTGCCCCCGGCCGCGCGCGGCAGGGCCGCCACCCGTGGACTTTTCGTGATAGACTCGGCATGGACATGTGCTACACTAGACGTGACGGGCTCACCCCCGGGCAGCCTCCTGGTTTGTCTGTAATATGGAGGCAGATGGTGCGCAAGGATAGATGGCAAGTAGTGATGAAGGAGACCACCCCCAAGCCTGTGGGGGCTCCGCGTGTGACCAAGTATGGCATTCATAGCGATTCGGGCCGCGGTGCCCACACCCCTGTAACTAGGACCTAGATAGCTTATACCATCCATTCCATCCCATGTTCCCCTCCCACTGAGGACTTATGCTCACGTGACGCAGTCACGTGTCTATTAATTAATTAATTAATGCTGACCTCCACCTGTTGACTTCTACCCTAGCTGGCTAGCAATGGGCCGCGGGGGCCGTGACCGGAGACAACAGGATCGTACCCTTCAGGAACTAGGTGCTCGGTATTGCCGGGTTTGCTGGCGATGGGTTTGCGGGCCCAGTCGGCTGGCCGGGCAAGGACGATGGCCTGTGGGTTGGTCTGGGAGCCGGAAGCTCATTTTCCAAACCTCGTTTTGCTTTTGGAGTCGTCATAGCTGTCACGTGCGTAACTTTTTCGATACTGCGTTTCAGCCGTAGCCGATTATACTGGCAAGTGCGTGACTTTAAAAGGCGCATCGAATGCAAGTGATCTGACTGAATTTGGGACTCAGACGCAAAACTGATCTGGGCGATCCGCCATCTGACAGCCATACCGCCGTCAGCCATTTTCATGTGTCACTGCATTCCACTCCGTGGCATGCTCATGCGCATGACACGCAAGTACTTACTTACTTTGATATTACCGTTAATTCATTAATAAATTGAATTGATAAATAATTTGGATTGATAGATATATCAATCAGGGAGGCGGCCGGCGCTTGCTCATTGACGTTTATGTGCATGCATGGCTCGCCCCTCTCTCTTAGCCATGTGGTTGGTGTGCACATCCCAGCTATATATATGAGCGGGCCAAGCTCCTGGCCTACGGCGACGTCGGGCACCATCGTGTGGTGCCCTTTGTCCTGGAGGAGTTTGGGGCCATGGGGCCCCTGACCTCCGCCTTCTTCAAGGAGTGTTGCCGGCTCCGGGAGGACCGGCTGGACCTGGAGGGCCAGCGGGCCCCATGGTCGGCGCGGACCTGGACGTCATATTGGCGTCAGCGCCTGTCGGTGGCGCTGACTCGGGCCATGGCTGACATCATGCTCCGCCGTACGCGGGCTGATTTTGCGGTGCAGCAGGGCTATTAGGTTCCTCCCGTTAGGCGTTTCCATTGGTCTTATCGTAGTATAGAGCTTTGACATGGCTCTGTATATAGGTTTATAGCTGGGCGTTTGCTTTGGTTTGAGTGATTTCACTCTGCTGTAAGTAATTATATTTTTAAAATATATATTAAAAATATAATTACTTACAGCAGAGTGAAATCACTCAAACCAAAGCAAACGCCCAGCTATAAACCTCTATTAATATATATATAGCTATTTTTGGGCTCCGTCGCTCAGTCGTGGGCGGAAAGCTGCCGGCTCCTGCCCCTTTTGGCTACGGCAGCGCCTGACCTCCCAGGTGGACCCCAGCAGCCCTTTGCCCTTCGTCACCGCCATCCAGGAGGCCTATGCTGAGATCCAGCAGGCCTGTTCTCCCGTCCGTGCCGCTCAGGCGGTACAGCGCCACCTCCCTCGCGGCACTCCCTCGGTCGCCTCCGTTCAATCTCCCGCCGCATTCCCTGCTCGCGTCATCGATAAACACCAGAAAACCTACGCGGGTACTGTATTCTGCACACGGCTGATTGGATTGCTCTTTTCGCGGACCTCAACGCCCAGGGACGTGCGTGGCTGTTCTCGCTTTCCTTGCGGAGTGTGGGCTCGGCGTACCTTCGTGCTCTTCCCATGGCCCCCCCATTCGCCTTGGCTCCCAGCCACTACTCGGTGGCGCTCCGGCACCAGCTATTTGCCCCGCAGCCTCTTGTTCCGGCCGGGCGGCCTTCAATGTGGTAGCTGTGGGCAGCCGCTGGATCCCACGGGGACTCACTACCTTGCCTGCATGGGGGGCCAACAGAATCAGAATTGGTATTTGTATTTGCACACTGACAGTCCTCCTGACGGTGGTGCTCGCCATGATTCGGTCGGTCTTCCCCCACGCGAACATCCGGTCCGAGGATGCGGATGGCGCTGCCTTCTATTCCCCCAACCACCGGCCTGACATCGTGGTGCTGGACTTTGAGGGGGGTGGCCGGCATCTGCTTATTGACGTTTCGGTGGCGCGGCCCTTGGCTCTTAGCCACGTGGCTGGGGCCTCCCTCACGGCAGGTTACACGGCGGACCGGGCGGAGCGGGCCAAGCTCCTGGCCTACGGCGACCTCGGGCACCATCGTGTGGTGCCCTTTGTCCTGGAGGAGTTTGGGGCCATGGGGCCCCTGACCTCCGCCTTCTTCAAGGAGTGTTGCCGGCTCCGGGAGGACCGGCTGGACCTGGAGGGCCAGCGGGCCCCATGGTCGGCGCGGACCTGGACGTCATATTGGCGTCAGCGCTTGTCGGTGGCGCTGACTCGGGCCATGGCTGACATCATGCTCCGCCGTACGCGGGCTGATTTTGCGGTGCAGCAGGGCTATTAGGTTCCTCCCGTTAGGCGTTTCCATTGGTCTTATCGTAGTATAGAGCTTTGACATGGCTCTGTATATAGGTTTATAGCTGGGCGTTTGCTTTGGTTTGAGTGATTTCACTCTGTTGTAAGTAATTATATTTTTAATATATATACGGCTAGGCGGCGGGCTACACGGCGGATCGGGCTGACCGGAGCGGGCCAATGATGCAAGCTCGCGGCCTATTATGGCGACGTCGGGCCGATCGATCACCGTGTGGTGCCCAATTCAATGTCTTGGAGGTCCGAGTTCGGGGCCATATGGGGACCCTCAGTGACCGCCGGCTTCTTAAGAAGTGCATGCTGCCCGGCTCCGGGAGTACCGCCTCCAGTAAGTCAGGGACCTGGAGGGCCAGCGGGCGCCTATAGTTGGTCGTCCCGGTCCGACCTGCAAGCAAGGGATGTCCGGTACTGGCGCCGGCCATGCAACGCCTTTCGGTAGCGCTTACCCAGGCTATATGGCATTATGGCTGACATCTTGCTCCGTCGCACGCGGGCTGACTTGCGGCGCAGCACGGTTATTATTAGGCTGTTTTACTTCATATTGACGCGCGGTGTGGATCGAGTATCTCAAGCCGGCTGTAGTTATTTGTTCGTGGTATCTCTTGTTAGCGTTGGCTTGGCTTATATTCTGATTTGGCATGCCGCAAAGGTGAAAACCATTTGCGTTCAGTGCCGGTCCGCGGAAAACGCGAAAAAACGCGATCTGCAAATGAATCCAGGCCGGAATCGAACTGGGGACCTCTCGCACCAATTTTGCTGACTATAGGACGGACGTCTCCGGATCCTAGGGCATCGCCAACTGACACCTACAGTCATCCGCAAAAGTTCTCCTTTCCGGGGAGTGATGCAAGCCTGTCGGATTTGGTACTAGATAAATCATTCGAGATCTGTGTGTAGGAGTACTACACACGTGTCTCGTGGCTTATATTTCATTGGGTGCCTTCACTCTGATGTAAGTATAATTATAATTTTTTTAATATATATCAATCGATAAACTAAATCGTAGTATGATGAGCATATCTCTGTGGGGAGTATATCATAACACATATCCCTGAGAAGGGGCATATGTACGTTTTAAATACAGACTCTAGGATCGCTACAACCTGCAGGTCGGGAGGGTGAAAACTGCCACCGGCCTACTCCTGGTGCACAATGCGCATGCACCGGGCCGGCTGCACCACCATGCATGCATTCCAGCCGAGCTAACTATAGGTGCGGACACGGGGTGGAAGATGATTAATTAATTAAAAGTCCTGAACACAACGTACTCCGTTGGGAGTATATGTAGCACATATCCCTGAGGAGAAGGGGCCGCATAATAGTGGCTTGTAATACATTCTTGGCTACTTCCTGCACTTGGGTAGGGTGTAAACTACACAAAGTTCTGGGTGCACAAAGTGCACCTGCACCACCATGATGTATCAGAGCTCATAAGGCCTGGCATGGGGTGGAAGATTATTATAACTAGGCAATGGCTAGCTAGCTAGGGTGCATGGCATCTCAGCAGAGAGCAGCTCTCTGCATATGGGGCCGCACAGCATAACTAGATAAAGCAAGGCATCATCCAGATGGTGTGGGGCACGTCGTAGGCACACATGTAGATGACTAAATAATGCATGAAGGCATCAGCTGGTATATATGGGGCCTGTAGTTACTAGGCGTACATAAATATTAATTAATTATAATTGAACTCGTGCTCCCGTTGTTGGGGAGTCATGTGCACACCGATCTTTTAATCCCTGTACGTGTGTGCATGCACAACAGGAAGAAAGGGCAGAGACCCCGGGCCTTTCTCCTTCTGTCCATGCCAGAGGCATGCCACAGCTGCAATCGGACACGTTAGACGATCCGGCCGGCAAGTTCTGTGGGTGCAATTTGACCCGCCGGCCATGTGAGCATATCATAACAAGGAGCGTGTAGTAAGTAAGTAATCTGATCAGAGCCAGGACGTAGCATGGCTGTACAAGGATCGACTAACTAAGCTAAGGCTATGGCTGGTTGTGTACCGTGTGTTAAGGGTTAATTCAGTTCCGTCAGCCAAAAGGCCCTTCGGAATTAGACATTAGCGTTTTATTGGTTGAAAGTGCTACTGTGTCCGCCCAATTAATTAATTATTAGTTTGTTTGTTTGGTTACCGAACAACCGTTAAACCGGCTGCGAAATTTAATAATTCTTTGTTTGTTTTGTATAACCCAGCCGGATGCACTGCTCTTACGGCTAGTAAAAGCACATTTTTCAGCCAGAGATTTAATATTTCTTAGTTTTTTACCGCAAAAGAAGCGCTCTTGGCAGTCAAACAATTTATTTACACTTTCTTTATTTGTTTGGTAGCTTCAAAAACTACAGGTCAGTACACTCGGGAATTAGTTAATTAGAATTCTTTTGTTTTATTTATCGTTTGCAGCTGGCCGGCGCCCAGCCTCATAATTATTTAGTAAACCTACCAACAAGAAAAAAGTGGGGGAGGGGGGGCTATCGCCCCCCCTCCCCGACTTGAGAGGACGTGACTCGCCGCTAGCGGCCCAGAGGCCGATAGTCGACCTTCTGGGCGCCAACCGCACCGGCCCGCGCGACGCGCCAAGACCCTTCCACGGAGGACGCGCGAGCGGACGATTCCGACCGGGACGAACCGCCGCCGTGCGCCACGCGCAACGGACCCTTCCCCGTGAATACCGTGGAAGCTCTCCGAGCGTGAGATACTTGAAAATTTCGTCACGTTCGTATCGAAAATGAAATTTCTGACAAATTTGTCAGCTCGGACTGAACCACAATGAATTTCAGCATACCATTCGATACAACAATGATATTTCGGCGTCGGATACTTGGAAATTTCGTTACGTTCGTATCGCCAGTGAAATTCTGACAAATTTTATCCTGAACTATTTCGCCCCACCCTGACTGAACGCCAGTTCGGCTCTGAACCTTCCAACCGTCCTGCAAATTTGATCCATCCGTTCAGAAAATCGCATTCCATTGACGTTGTGGCCCTAACCTCGAGCGCGTTATTCGAAACGGCGTGCACCGGTTGGTCCCCTTGTCCAAAGTGGTGCAACGGGAAACTGCGAAAAGTTTGAGGAGAGATCCATTCGCCAGTAGCTTGTTTGACGTTTAAAAGAGTCAACGCGCCGTAATTCCTGAGGCCGCGCGGATTGGCGAGACGCCCCACCTGCCCGCAAAAGTCTGAACATGTTCAGCGTTTCAGCACCCGTTCAGAATACCTCAGACTCGATCTCCTTGGTTTGGGGATTTTCTTTGTACTACGCCGATTGGCCATCTCGCTACGGTCCTGGACGTCGTCCGCTCCCGCGCTAGGGGGCGCGGGGGACGGCCCCACCTTCGGCCTACGGCCTCGGCCAAAGTTTTCGGGCTTCATAAATCGTAGTTACTAGTAGGGGACAAGAAAAAAGTGGGGGAGGGGGGGCTATCGCCCCCCCTCCCCGACTTGAGAGGACGTGACTCGCCGCTAGCGGCCCAGAGGCCGATAGTCGACCTTCTGGGCGCCAACCGCACCGGCCCGCGCGACGCGCCAAGACCCTTCCACGGAGGACGCGCGAGCGGACGATTCCGACCAGGACGAACCGCCGCCGTGCGCCACGCGCAACGGACCCTTCCCCGTGAACACCGTGGAAGCTCTCCGAGCGTGAGATACTTGGAAATTTCGTCACGATCGTATCGAAAATGCAATTCTGACAAATTTTCAGCTCGGACTGAACCACAATGAATTTCAGCATACCATTCGATATACTTTAGAGATATTTCAGCGTCAGATACTTGGAAATTTTGTTACGGTCGTATCTCCAGTGAAAATCTGACAAATTTCTCCGCTCGGACTGAACCACAATCAATTTCCGCATACCATTCGATATACTAAATATAATTTTGCGTTTCCGGTCAGCAACGCTATGAACGTTTTCGTTCGTAACGGAAACTTCCGTCTCGTTTGATTCTATTTCCCCTGTTCAGACGCGAACGTTTCCGTTCAGCACGTAACTGTCATTTCGTCTCGCTTGCTTATCAAATTTGACATCCCACGTCCTGTGCCTAAAGAAAATTTAGTACAGATATCGGTTCGCCAGTAGCTTGTTTGACGCTTAAAAAAGTCAACGTGCGGTACCGTCTTGAGGCCGCGCGGATTGGCGAGACGCCCCACTTGCCCGCAAAAGTCTGAACGTGTTCAGCGTTTCAGCACCCGTTCAGAATACCTCAGACTCGATCTCCTCGGTTTGGGGATTTTCTTTGTACTACGCCGATTGGCCATCTCGCTACGGTCCTGTACGTCGTCCGCTCCCGCGCTAGGGGGCGCGGGGGACGGCCCCACTTTCGGCCTACGGCCTCGGCCAAAGTTTTCGGGCTTCGTAAATCGTAGTTACAATAGGGGACAAGAAAAAAGTGGGGGAGGGGGGGCTATCGCCCCCTCTCCCCGACTTGAGAGGACGTGACTCGCCGCTAGCGGCCCAGAGGCCGATAGTCGACCTTCTGGGCGCCAACCGCACCGGCCCGCGCGACGCGCCAAGACCCTTCCACGGAGGACGCGCGGGCGGACGATTCCGACCAGGACGAACCGTCTCCGTGCGCCACGCGCAACGGACCCTTCCCCGTGAACACCGTGGAAGCTCTCCGAGCGTGAGATACTTGGAAATTTCGTCACGTTCGTATCGAAAATGCAATTCTGACAAATTTTCAGCTCGCACTTAACCACTATGAATTTCAGCATACCATTCGATACACTTTAGAGATATTTCAGCGTCAGATACTTGGAAATTTCGTTACGGTCGTATCTCCAGTGAAATTCTGACAAATTTCTCCGCTCGGACTGAACCACAATCAATTTCCGCATACCATTCGATATACTAAATATAATTTTGCGTTTCCGGTCAGCAACGCTATGAACGTTTTCGTTCGTAACTGAAACTTCCGTCTCGTTTGATTCTATTTCCCCTGTTCAGGTGCGAACGTTTCCGTTCAGCACGTAACTGTCATTTCGTCTCGCTTGCTTATCAAATTTGACATCCCACGTCCTGTGCCTTGAAAAGTTTTAGTACAGATATCGGTTCGCCAGTAGCTTGTTTGACGCTTAAAATAGTCAACGCGCCGTAATGTCCTGAGGCCGCGCGGATTGGCGAGACGCCCCACCTGCCCGCAAAAGTCTGAACATGTTCAGCGTTTCAGCACCCGTTCAGAATACCTCAGACATGCAGTCGATCTCCAAGGTTTGGGGATTTTCTTTGTACTACGCCGATTGGCCATCTCGCTACGGTCCTGGACGTCGTCCGCTCCCGCGCTAGGGGGCGCGGGGGACGGCCCCACTTTCGGCCTACGGCCGCGGCCAAAGTTTTCGGGCTTCGTAAATCGTAGTTACTAGTAGGGGACAAGAAAAAAGTGGGGGAGGGGGGGCTATCGCCCCCCCTCCCCGACTTGAGAGGACGTGACTCGCCGCTAGCGGCCCAGAGGCCGATAGTCGACCTTCTGGGCGCCAACCGCACCGGCCCGCGCGACGCGCCAAGACCCTTCCACGGAGGACGCGCGAGCGGACGATTCCGACCGGGACGAACCGCCGCCGTGCGCCACGCGCAACGGACCCTTCCCCGTGAATACCGTGGAAGCTCTCCGAGCGTGAGATACTTGAAAATTTCGTCACGTTCGTATCGAAAATGAAATTTCTGACAAATTTGTCAGCTCGGACTGAACCACAATGAATTTCAGCATACCATTCGATACAACAATGATATTTCGGCGTCGGATACTTGGAAATTTCGTTACGTTCGTATCGCCAGTGAAATTCTGACAAATTTTATCCTGAACTATTTCGCCCCACCCTGACTGAACGCCAGTTCGGCTCTGAACCTTCCAACCGTCCTGCAAATTTGATCCATCCGTTCAGAAAATCGCATTCCATTGACGTTGTGGCCCTAACCTCGAGCGCGTTATTCGAAACGGCGTGCACCGGTTGGTCCCCTTGTCCAAAGTGGTGCAACGGGAAACTGCGAAAAGTTTGAGGAGAGATCCATTCGCCAGTAGCTTGTTTGACGTTTAAAAGAGTCAACGCGCCGTAATTCCTGAGGCCGCGCGGATTGGCGAGACGCCCCACCTGCCCGCAAAAGTCTGAACATGTTCAGCGTTTCAGCACCCGTTCAGAATACCTCAGACTCGATCTCCTCGGTTTGGGGATTTTCTTTGTACTACGCCGATTGGCCATCTCGCTACGGTCCTGGACGTCGTCCGCTCCCGCGCTAGGGGGCGCGGGGGACGGCCCCACCTTCGGCCTACGGCCTCGGCCAAAGTTTTCGGGCTTCATAAATCGTAGTTACTAGTAGGGGACAAGAAAAAAGTCGGGGAGAGGGGGCGATAGACTTGAGAGGACGTGACTCGCCGCTAGCGGCCCAGAGGCCGATAGTCGACCTTCTGGGCGCCAACCGCACCGGCCCGCGCGACGCGCCAAGACCCTTCCACGGGGGACGCGCGAGCGGACGATTCCGACCAGGACGAACCGCCGCCGTGCGCCACGCGCAACGGACCCTTCCCCGTGAACACCGTGGAAGCTCTCCGAGCGTGAGATACTTGGAAATTTCGTCACGTTCGTATCGAAAATGCAATTCTGACAAATTTTCAGCTCGGACTGAACCACAATGAATTTCAGCATACCATTCGATATACTTTAGAGATATTTCAGCGTCAGATACTTGGAAATTTCGTTACGGTCGTATCTCCAGTGAAATTCTGACAAATTTCTCCGCTCGGACTGAACCACAATCAATTTCCGCATACCATTCGATATACTAAATATAATTTTGCGTTTCCGGTCAGCAACGCTATGAACGTTTTCGTTCGTAACGGAAACTTCCGTCTCGTTTGATTCTATTTCCCCTGTTCAGACGCGAACGTTTCCGTTCAGCACGTAACTGTCATTTCGTCTCGCTTGCTTATCAAATTTGACATCCCACGTCCTGTGCCTAAAGAAGTTTTGGTACAGATATCGGTTCGCCAGTAGCTTGTTTGACGCTTAAAAAAGTCAACGTGCCGTACCGTCCTGAGGCCGCGCGGATTGGCGAGACGCCCCACTTGCCCGCAAAAGTCTGAACGTGTTCAGCGTTTCAGCACCCGTTCAGAATACCTCAGACTCGATCTCCTCGGTTTGGGGATTTTCTTTGTACTACGCCGATTGGCCATCTCGCTACGGTCCTGTACGTCGTCCGCTCCCGCGCTAGGGGGCGCGGGGGACGGTGTTACGCCGCGGATATCTACCACCACCTCTACCTCTAATGGGCCTGATGCTACCTAAACTGGTCAGGCCTCCTCTACTCAACCCTCTAGCGAAAGACGAACGTGACGGAACTGATCTCAATGCATTAACGTATGTGTTACTATAATACGCCATACAACCATTTATCAAAACCCGTTTACTCCAGGAATAGAGGAAGGAAACACACTACACTGCCGTGACCCAAGCCTATATGTGTTACTTCATTTAACACACGCCGAGTGCACACACGAAGGATAGAACGTGCATAAATGGCCACCAACGGTCCAACACGCTCGGGCCGACATGGCCCTCGCCTACAGATGCACCGGCACAGATACAGATGCACGCTGGTCCACTACATTCTACCAAAGGATAAGGACCACTAGCAAAGTACGCGGCGCGGCGCCCAACGGCACCCAATGTACCATAGTACTGTTACGAGGACAATAGTGTCCCGGTAGGAGCTACACGTAAACCTAGGGACAACCGAGGCAAAAGACCTAATTTACGTCCGTAACTACAACGAATTGTTAGGCGACGTAACACCTCCCCCCCCACAAAGGTAGGGAGCCCTCTCCCTACGCACAGGGAGGAAACAAAGGAGTAGGAAACCTAATGCACCCAGCACACACCAACACAATCAGCAGGCCATCCAAGATATACAAAGCACCAATAGTTCACACGGTCTCCACCACCACGCCGGGAGGTGTAGGGTTAGCCAGCACCAAGCCTGGTGGTAGGTTCCCCTAACTGCCTGGAACAAAGTCCTTGCCGGGGGGGACGGCACTGGGCAGGACACACAGAGTAAACAAATCAGCACCAAGGACCAGGAACGACCAGTCAACTGGCCAGAACGTGAGGGCGACTCTATATACCGGAGGGACAACACCCTCAGGTCGGGCCTAAGGCCCTCTATCTAATGGCCATCCGTCTGGTAAGTACCACGGGAGGCCAGCAGGACATCCAGGTACGCCTGGTAGTGAGACACATCCTCAGCATCGTCGTGCCTATCTACAGTGAGGAAAACATCGGCCCACACGCCGTCAGGAAAAAGACCCAGGAAGGCCCAGTAATACCTATGCTGCGTAAGAACGACCTGGCCCCGGGCCCAGTCCAGGAAACCACAGGCAAAGAGGCGTAGGAAAGGCTCTACCGCGATCAGGCAGAGAGCCCGCAGGAGCAGGCGATGGTACCGGATCCGAGGGCGCATACCCGTCGGGAAAAACAGATCTACCAGGGGCTCCACGTTGGACGGCCACAACCGGATATGCCGAATCTCACGGGAGCGCCACCGACGGGCACACTGTCGCGACCCGAACGTCTCGAGGTAGTCGCTAGCCCGGGGAGGAGGATGACCCCGAGAGTCCAAACCCTGGCCCGGGATGGGCGCTGGACGACGGGCATCCCACTCTAGGATGGGCTGAAGGACCGTGCTGTACGTAGCACCCGGCACCGCAGGAAACTCTACCGTAAGGGCATCTGAGGCCAAAATGCCCAGAGGCGGAGGGTAAGCCCACTGGAACCCGCCGTAGGTGTCCAAGTCATTGTGGCGCCTAGCCCAGCGATACAGGACGCGCCGAACCAGGATCTCACCCTGGAACACCGGATCAGCTAAAATAACCATGTCGAAAGGAGGCCGATCAGTCTCAACTGGTAGGCCACGGTCCCGCGGCGCCCGACACACCTGGGAGAACCCGTAGGACATGGGCGAAATGGCAAGCTCGGCGGAGGCGCGCGGCAGGTCACACTGGCGGCAGGCAAGCGCAGACATACCGTACCCAAAGACAGCGTGTCGCGCGACTCCGGAGTCGCATGCACCACAGAAGGGGCCCGATCCCGATCGCCCTCTGACAACTCCCGAAGGGAATCGGCAGCGCGGGTGGCGCGAGGGTCAGAGCCACTGGACCGAACAACCGCAGCCAAAGACCGCGGGGCCGAAGGGACAGGGGCCGACGAAGGGGTAGGAACCGGCACAGACGCAGACGGCGCCGGTACAACAGGGGGCCGCGTCGGACCCGATGCCGCAGGGGGTCGCGACGGACCCGCCTCCGCAGCTGGCGCGCCGGTCTCTGGGGGCGGAGCACCACCAGGCCACATGTTGAAAATAGGGCCCGTGGGGACAGGCAATCCGGCATACGACTGGTTACCGTCTAAGCTCCAGTCAGGCACCGGGATCCTCTGCGGAGGACCGCCCTCCCAAAGCCTGGGAAGACCGCCCGGGTCGCTGAAGAAACCCCGCGAGGGCGGCGCTGACGTGGTGGGCGGCTCGGACGCGGCGGCGACGGGCGCGGCCGCTGGGACGGCGGACTCGCGCCGAGGCGCAGGTACGTCAGTAGCAGGCGCAGAGGTAGCCGAAGGCGTAGGAGCCAGCAGCAGCAGAGGGAACCGCAGCCGCCGAGGGCTCGCGCGGCACAGACGGACCCGTAGACGTCGAGGCGACCGAAGGGGAAGGGGGCACAGCGGCAGACACCCCACCTGGCGTGGCTGGAGCGTGCGCCTGGGCCGCCATGAAGGCCCCGAAGGCCGCCGTAAGGGACTGGATCTGCGCCTGCATCGCAGAAACTGTCGCCGAAAGGGGATCAGGCTCGCGACCAGAGCCCGAAGGGGTAGGCTCCACCGATGCGCATAGGACCGACCTCGGTGAAGACGGGACAGGGGAAGGCGCCGACACTGAAGAGGAAGACGCCGCAGGGGAGGCCGAATACTCAGGAGAATACTGTGCCTCTACCGGCGCGTCCGTAGGAGTAGGGTCGCCCAATCCTACGCCCGCTGTCTGGTCTGCTATCTCCATGAACTCTACTGCCCGTAGAAGGTCGCAGGGGTTCTCATCTATTTCCGCATCACCCTCGGCCGGGAGCCAGGGGAACACATCCCGTAGGCAGGAGCGGCCCACAGGGGTAGAAAGGTAGGAAAATACCCTGGGGCACTGGAGAACCGCAGCTATCTGTCCCAAGGCTGGACAACTGGAGCCACATTCTAGCAAACAGTGCCCGGCATCGTCGAACCCGTGCAAAACAAGCTGGTGCGGTTCAGCAGGGGAGGGACCGTACCACGTGACCCCGAAGAGAGCAGCCCTGACTAAACTCGCATGTTGGGCCTGGAGGGCCGGCTGCACGATGCCACCCGGAAAACTGGACCGTGACACCCAGCGGCCCGGAAGGGCCTCGAAGTACAGCTCAGGATCCGGTAGGGGCGGGGACGGCAGCGGGCTCTCAGCCGGAGGGGTAGGCTCTGACATGACGGCTGCGGAGGGGAGGGGACAACCAACCACCCGTCGACAGCAGACATAACATAAGAGAGGAGAAGGTCTACAACTAGAGCTTGTGCAGGGTTTTATATTCCTGCAGCAGGCGACTACACCCATCTAGCTCACTCTCCGTATACCAGACCTTATCTACAGTACTTCACTACGAGCATACATCCACTTCACTTTATACTGACGCTGGGTACCGCGGCCCTTTTTGATATCTCTATGGGCCACGATGCTTTCTACTTCGTCTTCTACTTCCCCAGTGTCAGGGTTATGCTCTAAAGGGGCAGGCGCTAGCTCTCTACCAGCGAACGTACTAGGGTGGTACAGTTTCAGCTGGCTTCTATGGAAGGTGTTTGAATGTGTCTGCCAAGAGGTAGGGATATCGACTTTATATAAGAAATTTCCTACTCTAGACAACACATGGAAGGGTCCTAAGAAGGCGGGCCTAAGTTTGACCTTAAGTTCTGCTTCAAACTTATGAGCAAAACGGCCAACACGGGGGCCTTCTACTAATACTAGATCTCCTATTTCTATCTCAGGTGCTCTTCTATCTAAGGAGGCACGCAACCTAGCAAGGTACTTAGACTGAGCTTTTTGGTACCCTGAGATCGCGTGGTCATGAGCAGTTTTCATTCTATCTAGTAAGGACTGTACACCTTCTACAGTATCTCGGGACACATCATCCTTGTCCCGTAGAGGACTAGCTAAGAGAGAGGTAGGGGTAAGAGGCTGTCTACCAGTATCTAGGAAGAAGGGCGTATATCCATGCGCAGCCTGGGGCAATTGTTGAGGGAGAATCTACTAAACATAAATAATCCTCCCAATCACTTCCCGAGCCATTAACATAGTGCCTAAGCGCTTCTTCCACTACCCTATTAAGACGCTCTACTAAATGAGAGGAGGAGGAGTGGTAGGCAGTACCGTAGGTAACCTTGGTACCGATGGCAGCGAAAAACTGCTGCCAAAAATCTGAGGTAAATAACTTATCCTTATCACTAATAAACTGCCTACTCAAACCATGATATCTGTATACATTATTGAGGTATAGGCGTGCGCAATCACGTGCTGTGAGTTCTAAAGGACACGGCACGAGATGGCACATACGAGTAAAACGATCTATGAACACAAGGATCTGGGCATTGCCCCTATCATTCTTTCTAAAAGGTCCTACAAAATCCATCATGATAGAATCCCACGGCATGATGGGGTCAGGCAAGGTCCTAGGTTCTGCTATCTGTCCTACGTTATTGGGTTTCATCTCCTGGCAAGATTGACAAGTTCTAACATACTCATCTACATCCTTATAAAGGGAAGGCCAGTAATAAGAGCGGGCTACTAGGTCCCGTACCCGTTTACCACCCTGATGAGCAGCTAAGTCATGCAACTCAAAGAGCAAGGAGGAGCGACAGATAGGAGGGACATACAGGCGCCATTGAGGGGGAGAATCTGCTATCTGCACATATAAAAACCCACCTACAAATTTACAAGGGTGCTTGCCTAATTGTTGGGGATGTGCAGCAATGGCAGCTAATGCTTCCGGCTCAGTGGCCGTAAATCTACTAATAAGACGTTCAAGATCAGAGGTAGGCATCGCTACAGAGGTATCCAGAACAGGTTTAAAGAGATCTCCTACCGCCTTGCCAAAGAGAAGGGGAGGTCCTAGAGGGACTACGTTTTCATAAGACTTTCCTGACCTAGTCGCTATATGGCTAAGCGGTATAGAAATTTTATTTTTCCCCTCCCCCCCCACCGAGGCCACGGGAAGGGCCTCACACGGGAGAGAGAGTCCTACGTGAGAAAGGAGATCAGGCATGCGAACAGCTGTATGAAAGAGGTAGGCATAGGATTCATCATCAGGTAGTTCACCATAAGGGGTTACACCCATAGTAGTAGGAACTAGAGTAGTATTGAGAACATCAAGGTCCTCGAAAAAGGAGTAATCTGCACGACGAGAGAGTGCATCTGGTACTATGTTATCTACACCCTTGACATACTGAAGTTTAAAAGGGGAAAACTGTGCTAAAAATTCCATCCAGCGCGCTTGCCGAGGGGTAAGGTTGGGTTGGGAGAGAAGATGGGTAAGGGGACGGTGATCCGTTTGGATAACTAATCTATAAGGATCTAGCTCACAGGGTTCATTCAGGCAGACATCAAATTGAGCACCTTTAAGAAAGTGCTGCCACGCGTGGCAACAATACACCACCGCTAAGAGTTCCTGCTGGTGTACGGGATAGTTACGCTCCGCAGGGAGCATTGTCCTAGAGATATACTCAATTGGCTGTAAGCCCTGACCCTGATCCTGGAGAAGGACGCCCCTATAGCTACCTTACTAGCATCTGTAGCCACACAAAGGGTTTAGTAGTATCCGGTAGGATGAGTACAGGAGGGGAAAGGAGTAGGGATTTTAGACACTGAAAAGCCGACTGACATTCACTACTCCAAACAAAGGGGATATCCTTCTTTAATAAATGATTAATAGGGGCTGCTATAGTTGCGAAACGCGGGATAAAACGCCTATAGTAAGAAGCAATTCCTAGAAAACTACGTACACCTTTAACGTCGGTAGGAGTAGGCCATTCCTGAATTGACTTAGTTTTATCCGGGTCGGTAGCGACCCCGGCATCTGACAGAACGTGCCCTAAAAATGGGACACTCCTACCCGAACGAACTTTAGCACGGCGCGCCCACAAAGAATTTTCAGCCATTATTTCTAATACTTTCTTTAAATCACGTAGGTGCGTTTCAAAATCAGGAGAGTAAATAAGAATATCATCTAAGTAAGCTTGAGCACAAGAACGGTCATGCTCAGATAAAGAAACAGAGGAGAAGGAAGGATCCTTTAAATCAGAGGACACCTGAGGAAGGTGAGAATTTCCCATAACAGGTCTAAGCACTTCATTCATTAACATTTGAAAAGAGGCAGGCGAGTTACAGAGTCCCATAGCCGCTACTCTAAACTGGTAATGACCAAAAGGGGTAGCAAAGGCGGTTTTATGGCAATCCTCAGGAGCTATCCGCAACTGCCAAAAACCATCCGCACAATCCAGTACTGTGAAACAAGTGGAACCTTTAACCTTATTAAATATATCATCAATACGAGGTAGAGGGTATTTAGACTTCACAGTAATATCATTCAACTTCCTATAATCAGTAACTAGGCGAAACTTGCCATTTGGCTTAGGAACTAACAGGACACCAGCTGAGTAGGGAGAGTTACTAGGCTCTATCAATCCTGCTTCTAATAGTGACACTAAAATCTGTTTTAGTTCCTTTAACTCGGTAGGGCCCATTCTATACATCGGAGAGTGCGTAGGAACTGCACCGTCCTTGATAACTACACGGTGTAAAACAGAACGAGGAGGAGGATAAGAAGGAGTCTTTTCTTCAAAAACTTTTGAGGAATCTATCACAGCCATGTATCTTACTATTTCATTTTCAGTAAATCCCACTCCTATTGTATCCACTGTGTTTATATCTATATCCACACTATTATTAGTGATAGGTATCTCCTGTACTTCTAACTGAAGGAACATACATAATAAATATCCATATTCCTTTATTCAGAACGCAACTCATCATTGGACATTAATACTTCAGGTATAGGTCTTACAGGAGGATCAACAGGTGTAGGAGGAGTAATATCTACCAAGGATAAATTTTCCAATCTATAATGACGTTCCGGTACCCAGTAAGAGCTATCTGGAAACCAAATGACCATGGTATCATAATTAATAGTAATCTTATTATCCTGGTGCCAATCTAATCCTAGTAATACATCAGCGGTAGTGATAGGGCCTATAGTGGCCGTCAGGTTGACAGTACGTCCTTGTATGACCAGGGGAAGGGACACCGTACCCGGGGAATGACTGGTGCGACCATCAGCATAATGAACAGTGACAGGTTTGGTGTGAGGGGTAGGGACTAGTCCTAAACGCCTAACTAGGGCCTCGCTCACAAAGGAGCTAGCCGCACCGCTATCTACCAACACAGAGACATTCAAAGTTCATCAGCATGCAAGAAAGGGTCTACAACAGTGGGGAACGGTTAAACCACCATTCAAGAACATAAGAGGACGCACACGTAGTGGTAGGGAAGATTCAGCTCCTACAGAGGTTATAAAAACAGGCAGGCAAAAATTTTTATCTGGGGTACTATCTAAGGACCTGTCCAGGTTACCCCCGGCTGACAGGCCTACTGTTCCCCCTCCCCCCCAAATCCATAGGAACTAACCCCGAAGAAGACCCTGGCGAAAAAGCCACTGCTGGAGGGTCACGAGGGAGCGAAGAGGGTGCGGGAGCCTGATTATCATAGGGGAACCCTGGGGGTCCTGCCTGCACAGCATTCAGCCTACTAGGGGTAGCTGAGGGAATGCGTCCTGAAGTAGGACGAATAGGAGCACGCTGAGGGGTACGAGGAGGGCGAGCGTCGGGATGAGGGGGAGCACCCGAAAGGAACTTGGGGCACTCACGTTTAAGATGACCTACTTCCTTACAATGATAGCATGTGATATGAGAGACATCAAGAGCTGAAGATCAGCAACGCAGATATCTAATTCTTCTACATAGGAGTTCTCCTCCTCAGGGGTAAGGATAATATTATTAATACGGGAACGGGTAGGAGAGAAGGAGTGGTGAAGAAATCTGCTACGCAAGAGATGCTGGCGCACATGCTTGAGGGGCAGATCAGTAAAACGGTAGGCAGAGAACTGGCGCTTGACTTCACGTAATAAAGGTCTACTGAGGCCTTGGAGGAAGCGAGCACGTACTTCTGCACCCGACAAATCCCTAATTCGTACCATCTGAGCATCAAACTCTTTCATATACTCCTTAAATGATTTAGTACCCTGCTGCAAGGTACCAAAGGCTAATCTATCCTGCCAATCTGAATCAGGAGGGACTAAATGGTTCTCTAAACGCTTAAACAATTCTGCTACAGAGTTAGGGTAGGCATGAGAGGCCAAAGACTCACACTGAATGAGGTTAGCAAGCTCAGGAGTAATGCAGGTTGTAAGATAGTGAGGAACTAATACAGCATCAGAGAGACGCCATCTATTATGATTCTGCCACGACTCTGTGTTCTGGGTAAGCAACATAATAAAGGTGAAAAACTGTTGAGGGGTAGACTTGACATCCAGCTTGGGAAGGTTAGCAAAGAGGGGAAGAGCAGGGGGCTTAGGGGGATTAGAAGAGTCAGTTTTTCCCATAGGGCCACTATCTTCCACTGCTACATAAGCGGGATAGAAGGAAGGAAGAGGAAAAGTCTTGGGTAGGGGTCTAGAAGGGGCCACCGTTTCAGGCTGGTGCCCATAAGAGAAGGGGACAGTATATTGCTCACGAAGAGAGGAGTAGGCAAAATGATCATAATTTCTATCATCTAGGGGCATGGTGCTGAAATCACTATTAACTTCTAAATCAGCCACACGGGTAGGGACCTGGGCTGCCTCATAGGCCGTCTCAGGGTAGGACCAGGAAGCAGGTGGGTAAAAGGGAACTGCACTAGGGCGCCCAGAAGGGCCGACAGGGGCAGAGGCACGACCCGTGTTAAAAGCAGGCATGGAAGGCACAGGGTGGGAAGGAGGCCTAGCAACATTGTTAGTTAGTGAGGACCTGCTGGGGGTTGAGCCAAGGTTGCAGGAGGGGCAGGGGCCTGGTTCAGGGTAAGGGAAGGGTCATCACTAAATCTGACTGCATACGTTGTTCATAGGTAGGAGGGGTAAGTGAGGGACGACGGCGACCACCAGCAACAGGAGAAGGAGGTGAGGTACGAAGATTACCTTGAGGAGTGAGATGGTGCACCGTTTCAAGTGAGTCCCGTCGGTTACCACGATTGTTGTTATGGTTGTTAGTATTATTATTATTATTACTCATAGTAGGAGTGTTGGTAGGTATAGGCGACATGTTACCACCCACTGGATCCATTTTTAATTAAGTAAATGATTAGGAATCTAACTGAAAGCAACAAGGATAAAGGACAAGGCCTAATTTAAGGCAAGGAAAGAAAGGAAAAGCTTTTAATGTCTTAAAAGAAGGAAACAATTTAAATCAATCCTTTTTAACAACAGTAATGGATAGGGAACCGAATTCTAAGGTGAGAGGAGTATCTAAGCTAGATGAGGATGCAGCCCGCTTAGGGGGAGACGAAGGAGGGGTAGCAAATTCTAGAGCTTCTACAGGAGGGCGACCATGAGGAGTAGAACGTACGTGTAGGCCTAAATCTGATACACTATGGTCTATAAGGAATTGTTGGGCTTCCTCGAAGGTAACAAATTTCTTATACCTAACCACATTATATGTACGATTTTGCACTATCTTCCTAGCATCTGACCAAGAGAGGAAAATGGCTGACCATTGAGGGGTAATAACTACGTAATATTTAGCTAAGCTATTGTCACTAGATGAATGGGAAGGCGCATGCAGTAAAAACACGACGTTGACTCATAGTAACGCACCTGGTGGGTCTTGTGACGTCACGCTAGAAGAAGTAGGGGTAGGCGACTTATCTGGGCGATCTGGATCACCGAAAGCAGCATGAGGGCGGAATTGTCCAGCTCTCGTCCTAAATCAGCGACCGAATAGTCCAGCGCTCGTCCTAAAACAGCGACCCGTATCTCTGCGGGTGCGGCCGTCTAATAAAACAGCAGCACAAGGAAAAAGGTGTAGGTACTGCGACGCTAATCGTCTCCGAACAGTAATACTCCCCTATCTACGACAGGAAACAACCGTAAGCAGGAAAACAAGGCGAATGACAGGCTATCTACGAAAGGGTTTATCCGCTGCGAGCAGGTCTAGCATCTAGGTAGAGCGTGTCCCGAACCGGGCAGCACTACTCTCCCAGCTTGAAGGCGACCCGCCCATTACCTGTCAAGAAAGTGTCGTCTTCGTATCCCTGGACGCGGAAGGGGTCTTGCAAAGGCGTATGTGGCAAGGGACCGTCGTCTCGTTCTCTACCTACGAAAGTTCCTCCGGAACCATTGTTACGCCGCGGATATCTACCACCACCTCTACCTCTAATGGGCCTGATGCTACCTAAACTGGTCAGGCCTCCTCTACTCAACCCTCTAGCGAAAGACGAACGTGACGGAACTGATCTCAATGCATTAACGTATGTGTTACTATAATACGCCATACAACCATTTATCAAAACCCGTTTACTCCAGGAATAGAGGAAAGAAACACACTACACTGCCGTGACCCAAGCCTATATGTGTTACTTCATTTAACACACGCCGAGTGCACACACGAAGGATAGAACGTGCATAAATGGCCACCAACGGTCCAACACGCTCGGGCCGACATGGCCCTCGCCTACAGATGCACCGGCACAGATACAGATGCACGCTGGTCCACTACATTCTACCAAAGGATAAGGACCACTAGCAAAGTACGCGGCGCGGCGCCCAACGGCACCCAATGTACCATAGTACTGTTACGAGGACAATAGTGTCCCGGTAGGAGCTACACGTAAACCTAGGGACAACCGAGGCAAAAGACCTAATTTACGTCCGTAACTACAACGCATTGTTACGCGACGTAACAGACGGCCCCACTTTCGGCCTACGGCCTCGGCCAAAGTTTTCGGGCTTCGTAAATCGTAGTTACAATAGGGGACAAGAAAAAAGTGGGGGAGGGGGGGCTATCGCCCCCTCTCCCCGACTTGAGAGGACGTGACTCGCCGCTAGCGGCCCAGAGGCCGATAGTCGACCTTCTGGGCGCCAACCGCACCGGCCCGCGCGACGCGCCAAGACCCTTCCACGGAGGACGCGCGGGCGGACGATTCCGACCGGGACGAACCGTCTCCGTGCGCCACGCGCAACGGACCCTTCCCCGTGAACACCGTGGAAGCTCTCCGAGCGTGAGATACTTGGAAATTTCGTCACGTTCGTATCGAAAATGCAATTCTGACAAATTTTCAGCTCGCACTTAACCACTATGAATTTCAGCATACCATTAGATATACTTTAGAGATATTTCAGCGTCAGATACTTGGAAATTTCGTTACGGTCGTATCTCCAGTGAAATTCTGACAAATTTCTCCGCTCGGACTGAACCACAATCAATTTCCGCATACCATTCGATATACTAAATATAATTTTGCGTTTCCGGTCAGCAACGCTATGAACGTTTTCGTTCGTAACGGAAACTTCCGTCTCGTTTGATTCTATTTCCCCTGTTCAGGTGCGAACGTTTCCGTTCAGCACGTAACTGTCATTTCGTCTCGCTTGCTTATCAAATTTGACATCCCACGTCCTGTGCCTTGAAAAGTTTTAGTACAGATATCGGTTCGCCAGTAGCTTGTTTGACGCTTAAAAAAGTCAACGTGCCGTACCGTCCTGAGGCCGCGCGGATTGGCGAGACGCCCCACTTGCCCGCAAAAGTCTGAACGTGTTCAGCGTTTCAGCACCCGTTCAGAATACCTCAGACTCGATCTCCTCGGTTTGGGGATTTTCTTTGTACTACGCCGATTGGCCATCTCGCTACGGTCCTGTACGTCGTCCGCTCCCGCGCTAGGGGGCGCGGGGGACGGTGTTACGCCGCGGATATCTACCACCACCTCTACCTCTAATGGGCCTGATGCTACCTAAACTGGTCAGGCCTCCTCTACTCAACCCTCTAGCGAAAGACGAACGTGACGGAACTGATCTCAATGCATTAACGTATGTGTTACTATAATACGCCATACAACCATTTATCAAAACCCGTTTACTCCAGGAATAGAGGAAGGAAACACACTACACTGCCGTGACCCAAGCCTATATGTGTTAATTCATTTAACACACGCCGAGTGCACACACGAAGGGTAGAACGTGCATAAATGGTCACCAACGGTCCAACACGCTCGGGCCGACATGGCCCTCGCCTACAGATGCACCGGCACAGATACAGATGCACGCTGGTCCACTACATTCTACCAAAGGATCAGGACCACTAGTAAAGTACGCGGCGCGGCGCCCAACGGCACCCAATGTACCACAGTACTGTTACGAGGACAATAGTGTCCCGGTAGGAGCTACACGTAAACCTAGGGACAACCGAGGCAAAAGACCTAATTTACGTCCGTAACTACAACGAATTGTTACGCGACGTAACACCTCCCCCCCCACAAAGGTAGGGAGCCCTCTCCCTACGCACAGGGAGGAAACAAGGGTAGGAAACCTAATGCACCCAGCACACACCAACACAATCGGCAGGCCATCCAAGATACAAAGCACCAATAGTTCACACGGTCTCCACCACCACGCCGGGAGGTGTAGGGTTAGCCAGCACCAAGCCTGGTGGTAGGTTCCCCTAACTGCCTGGAACAAAGTCCTTGCCGGGGGGACGGCACTGGGCAGGACACACAGAGTAAACAAATCAGCACCAAGGACCAAGAACGACCAGTCAACTGGCCAGAACGTGAGGGCGACTCTATATACCGGAGGGACAACACCCTCAGGTCGGGCCTAAGGCCCTCTATCTAATGGCCATCCGTCTGGTAGTACCACGGGAGGCCAGCAGGACATCCAGGTACGCCTGGTAGTGAGACACATCCTCAGCATTGTCGTGCCTATCTACAGTGAGGAAAACATCGGCCCACACGCCGTCAGGAAAAAGACCCAGGAAGGCCCAGTAATACCTATGCTGCGTAAGAACGACCTGGCCCCGGGCCCAGTCCAGGAAACCACAGGCAAAGAGGCGTAGGAAAGGCTCTACCGCGATCAGGCAGAGAGCCCGCAGGAGCAGGCGATGGTACCGGATCCGAGGGCGCATACCCGTCGGGAAAAACAGATCTACCAGGGGCTCCACGTTGGACGGCCACAACCGGATATGCCGAATCTCACGGGAGCGCCACCGACGGGCACACTGTCGCGACCCGAACGTCTCGAGGTAGTCGCTAGCCCGGGGAGGAGGATGACCCCGAGAGTCCAAACCCTGGCCCGGGATGGGCGCTGGACGACGGGCATCCCACTCTAGGATGGGCTGAAGGACCGTGCTGTACGTGGCACCCGGCACCGCAGGAAACTCTACCGTAAGGGCATCTGAGGCCATAATGCCCAGAGGCGGAGGGTAAGCCCACTGGAACCCGCCGTAGGTGTCCAAGTCATTGTGGCGCCTAGCCCAGCGATACAGGACGCGCCGAACCAGGATCTCACCCTGGAACACCGGATCAGCTAAAATAACCATGTCGAAAGGAGGCCGATCAGTCTCAACTGGTAGGCCACGGTCCCGCGGCGCCCGACACACCTGGGAGAACCCGTAGGACATGGGCGAAATGGCAAGCTCGGCGGAGGCGCGCGGCAGGTCACACTGGCGGCAGGCAGCGCAGACATACCGTACCCAAAGACAGGCGTGTCGCGCGACTCCGGAGTCGCATGCACCACAGAAGGGGCCCGATCCCGATCGCCCTCTGACAACTCCCGAAGGGAATCGGCAGCGCGGGTGGCGCGAGGGTCAGAGCCACTGGACCGAACAACCGCAGCCAAAGACCGCGGGGCCGAAGGGACAGGGGCCGACGAAGGGGTAGGAACCGGCACAGACGCAGACGGCGCCGGTACAACAGGGGGCCGCGTCGGACCCGATGCCGCAGGGGGTCGCGACGGACCCGCCTCCGCAGCTGGCGCGCCGGTCTCTGGGGGCGGAGCACCACCAGGCCACATGTTGAAAATAGGGCCCGTGGGGACAGGCAATCCGGCATACGACTGGTTACCGTCTAAGCTCCAGTCAGGCACCGGGATCCTCTGCGGAGGACCGCCCTCCCAAAGCCTGGGAAGACCGCCCGGGTCGCTGAAGAAACCCCGCGAGGGCGGCGCTGACGTGGTGGGCGGCTCGGACGCGGCGGCGACGGGCGCGGCCGCTGGGACGGCGGACTCGCGCCGAGGCGCAGGTACGTCAGTAGCAGGCGCAGAGGTAGCCGAAGGCGTAGGAGCCGCAGCAACAGAGGGAACCGCAGCCGCCGAGGGCTCGCGCGGCACAGACGGACCCGTAGACGTCGAGGCGACCGAAGGGGAAGGGGGCACAGCGGCAGACACCCCACCTGGCGTGGCTGGAGCGTGCGCCTGGGCCGCCATGAAGGCCCCGAAGGCCGCCGTCAGGGACTGGATCTGCGCCTGCATCGCAGAAACTGTCGCCGAAAGGGATCAGGCTCACGACCAGAGCCCAAGGGGTAGGCTCCACCGATGCGCACAGGACCGACCTCGGTGAAGACGGGACAGGGGAAGGCGCCGACACTGAAGAGGAGGACGCCGCAGGGGAGGCCGAATACTCAGGAGAATACTGTGCCTCTACCGGCGCGTCCGTAGGAGTAGGGTCGCCCAATCCTACGCCCGCTGTCTGGTCTGCTATCTCCATGAACTCTACTGCCCGTAGAAGGTCGCAGGGGTTCTCATCTATTTCCGCATCACCCTCGGCCGGAAGCCAGGGGAACACATCCCGTAGGCAGGAGCGGCCCACAGGGGTAGAAAGGTAGGAAAAACCCTGGGGCACTGGAGAACCGCAGCTATCTGTCCCAAGGCTGGACAGCTGGAGCCACATTCTAGCAAACAGTGCCCGGCATCGTCGAACCCGTGCAAAACAAGCTGGTGCGGTTCAGCAGGGGAGGGACCGTACCACGTGACCCCGAAGAGAGCAGCCCTGACTAAACCGCATGTTGGGCCTGGAGGGCCGGCTGCACGATGCCACCCGGAAAACTGGACCGTGACACCCAGCGGCCCGGAAGGGCCTCGAAGTACAGCTCAGGGTCCGGTAGGGGCGGGACGGCAGCGGGCTCTCAGCCGGAGGGGTAGGCTCTGACATGACGGCTGCGGAGGGGAGGGGACAACCAACCACCCGTCGACAGCAGACATAACATAAGAGAGGAGAAGGTCTACAACTAGAGCTTGTGCAGGGTTTTATATTCCTGCAGCAGGCGACTACACCCATCTAGCTCACTCTCCGTATACCAGACCTTATCTACTTCACTACGAGCATACATCCACTTCACTTTATACTGACGCTGGGTACCGCGGCCCTTTTTGATATCTCTATGGGCCACGATGCTTTCTACTTCGTCTTCTACTTCCCCAGTGTCAGGGTTATGCTCTAAAGGGGCAGGCGCTAGCTCCTACCAGCGAACGTACTAGGGTGGTACAGTTTCAGCTGGCTTCTATGGAAGGTGTTTGAATGTGTCTGCCAAGAGGTAGGGATATCGACTTTATATAAGAAATTTCCTACTCTAGACAACACATGGAAGGGTCCTAAGAAGGCGGGCCTAAGTTTGACCTTAAGTTCTGCTTCAAACTTATGAGCAAAACGGCCAACACGGGGGCCTTCTACTAATACTAGATCTCCTATTTCTATCTCAGGTGCTCTTCTATCTAAGGAGGCACGCAACCTAGCAAGGTACTTAGACTGAGCTTTTTGGTACCCTGAGATCGCGTGGTCATGAGCAGTTTTCATTCTATCTAGTAAGGACTGTACACCTTCTACAGTATCTCGGGACACATCATCCTTGTCCCGTAGAGGACTAGCTAAGAGAGAGGTAGGGGTAAGAGGCTGTCTACCAGTATCTAGGAAGAAGGGCGTATATCCATGCGCAGCCTGGGGCAATTGTTGAGGGAGAACTCTACCAAACATAAATAATCCTCCCAATCACTTCCCGAGCCATTAACATAGTGCCTAAGCGCTTCTTCCACTACCCTATTAAGACGCTCTACTAAATGAGAGGAGGAGGAGTGGTAGGCAGTACCGTAGGTAACCTTGGTACCGATGGCAGCGAAAAACTGCTGCCAAAAATCTGAGGTAAATAACTTATCCTTATCACTAATAAACTGCCTACTCAAACCATGATATCTGTATACATTATTGAGGTATAGGCGTGCGCAATCACGTGCTGTGAGTTCTAAAGGACACGGCACGAGATGGCACATACGAGTAAAACGATCTATGAACACAAGGATTGGGCATTGCCCCTATCATTCTTTCTAAAAGGTCCTACAAAATCCATCATGATAGAATCCCACGGCATGATGGGGTCAGGCAAGGTCCTAGGTTCTGCTATCTGTCCTACGTTATTGGGTTTCATCTCCTGGCAAGATTGACAAGTTCTAACATACTCATCTACATCCTTATAAAGGGAAGGCCAGTAATAAGAGCGGGCTACTAGGTCCCGTACCCGTTTACCACCCTGATGAGCAGCTAAGTCATGCAACTCAAAGAGCAAGGAGGAGCGACAGATAGGAGGGACATACAGGCGCCATTGAGGGGGAGAATCTGCTATCTGCACATATAAAAACCCACCTACAAATTTACAAGGGTGCTTGCCTAATTGTTGGGGATGTGCAGCAATGGCAGCTAATGCTTCCGGCTCAGTGGCCGTAAATCTACTAATAAGGCGTTCAAGATCAGAGGTAGGCATCGCTACAGAGGTATCCAGAACAGGTTTAAAGAGATCTCCTACCGCCTTGCCAAAGAGAAGGGGAGGTCCTAGAGGGACTACGTTTTCATAAGACTTTCCTGACCTAGTCGCTATATGGCTAAGCGGTATAGAAATTTTATTTTTCCCCTCCCCCCCCACCGAGGCCACGGGAAGGGCCTCACACGGGAGAGAGAGTCCTACGTGAGAAAGGAGATCAGGCATGCGAACAGCTGTATGAAAGAGGTAGGCATAGGATTCATCATCAGGTAGTTCACCATAAGGGGTTACACCCATAGTAGTAGGAACTAGAGTAGTATTGAGAACATCAAGGTCCTCGAAAAAGGAGTAATCTGCACGACGAGAGAGTGCATCTGGTACTATGTTATCTACACCCTTGACATACTGAAGTTTAAAAGGGGAAAACTGTGCTAAAAATTCCATCCAGCGCGCTTGCCGAGGGGTAAGGTTGGGTTGGGAGAGAAGATGGGTAAGGGGACGGTGATCCGTTTGGATAACTAATCTATAAGGATCTAGCTCACAGGGTTCATTCAGGCAGACATCAAATTGAGCACCTTTAAGAAAGTGCTGCCACGCGTGGCAACAATACACCACCGCTAAGAGTTCCTGCTGGTGTACGGGATAGTTACGCTCCGCAGGGAGCATTGTCCTAGAGATATACTCAATTGGCTGTAAGCCCTGACCCTGATCCTGGAGAAGGACGCCACCTATAGCTACCTTACTAGCATCTGTAGCCACAACAAAGGGTTTAGTAGTATCCGGTAGGATGAGTACAGGAGGGGAAAGGAGTAGGGATTTTAGGCACTGAAAAGCCGACTGACATTCACTACTCCAAACAAAGGGGATATCCTTCTTTAATAAATGATTAATAGGGGCTGCTATAGTTGCGAAACGCGGGATAAAACGCCTATAGTAAGAAGCAATTCCTAGAAAACTACGTACACCTTTAACGTCGGTAGGAGTAGGCCATTCCTGAATTGACTTAGTTTTATCCGGGTCGGTAGCGACCCCGGCATCTGACAGAACGTGCCCTAAAAATGGGACACTCCTACCCGAACGAACTTTAGCACGGCGCGCCCACAAAGAATTTTCAGCCATTATTTCTAATACTTTCTTTAAATCACGTAGGTGCGTTTCAAAATCAGGAGAGTAAATAAGAATATCATCTAAGTAAGCTTGAGCACAAGAACGGTCATGCTCAGATAAAGAAACAGAGGAGAAGGAAGGATCCTTTAAATCAGAGGACACCTGAGGAAGGTGAGAATTTCCCATAACAGGTCTAAGCACTTCATTCATTAACATTTGAAAAGAGGCAGGCGAGTTACAGAGTCCCATAGCCGCTACTCTAAACTGGTAATGACCAAAAGGGGTAGCAAAGGCGGTTTTATGGCAATCCTCAGGAGCTATCCGCAACTGCCAAAAACCATCCGCACAATCCAGTACTGTGAAACAAGTGGAACCTTTAACCTTATTAAATATATCATCAATACGAGGTAGAGGGTATTTAGACTTCACAGTAATATCATTCAACTTCCTATAATCAGTAACTAGGCGAAACTTGCCATTTGGCTTAGGAACTAACAGGACACCAGCTGAGTAGGGAGAGTTACTAGGCTCTATCAATCCTGCTTCTAATAGTGACACTAAAATCTGTTTTAGTTCCTTTAACTCGGTAGGGCCCATTCTATACATCGGAGAGTGCGTAGGAACTGCACCGTCCTTGATAACTACACGGTGTAAAACAGAACGAGGAGGAGGATAAGAAGGAGTCTTTTCTTCAAAAACTTTGAGGAATCTATCACAGCCATGTATCTTACTATTTCATTTTCAGTAAATCCCACTCCTATTGTATCCACTGTGTTTATATCTATATCCACACTATTATTAGTGATAGGTATCTCCTGTACTTCTAACTGAAGGAACATACATAATAAATATCCATATTCCTTTAATTCAGAACGCAACTCATCATTGGACATTAATACTTCAGGTATAGGTCTTACAGGAGGATCAACAGGTGTAGGAGGAGTAATATCTACCAAGGATAAATTTTCCAATCTATAATGACGTTCCGGTACCCAGTAAGAGCTATCTGGAAACCAAATGACCATGGTATCATAATTAATAGTAATCTTATTATCCTGGTGCCAATCTAATCCTAGTAATACATCAGCGGTAGTGATAGGGCCTATAGTGGCCGTCAGGTTGACAGTACGTCCTTGTATGACCATGGGAAGGGACACCGTACCCGGGGAATGACTGGTGCGACCATCAGCATAATGAACAGTGACAGGTTTGGTGTGAGGGGTAGGGACTAGTCCTAAACGCCTAACTAGGGCCTCGCTCACAAAGGAGCTAGCCGCACCGCTATCTACCAACACAGAGACATTCAAAGTTCATCAGCATGCAAGAAAGGGTCTACAACAGTGTGGGGACGGTTAAACCACCATTCAAGAACATAAGAGGACGCACACGTAGTGGTAGGGAAGATTCAGCTCCTACAGAGGTTATAAAAACAGGCAGGCAAAAATTTTTATCTGGGGTACTATCTAAGGACCTGTCCAGGTTACCCCCGGCTGACAGGCCTACTGTTCCCCCTCCCCCCCAAATCCATAGGAACTAACCCCGAAGAAGACCCTGGCGAAAAAGCCACTGCTGGAGGGTCACGAGGGAGCGAAGAGGGTGCGGGAGCCTGATTATCATAGGGGAACCCTGGGGGTCCTGTCTGCACAGCATTCAGCCTACTAGGGGTAGCTGAGGGAATGCGTCCTGAAGTAGGACGAATAGGAGCACGCTGAGGGGTACGAGGAGGGCGAGCGTCGGGATGAGGGGGAGCACCCGAAAGGAACTTGGGGCACTCACGTTTAAGATGACCTACTTCCTTACAATGATAGCATGTGATATGAGAGACATCAAGGGCTGAAAGGTCAGTAACACAGATATCTAATTCTTCTACATAGGAGTTCTCCTCCTCAGGGGTAAGGATAATATTATTAATACGGGAACGGGTAGGAAGAGAAGGGTGGTGAAGAAATCTGCTACACGCAAGAGATGCTGGCGCACATGCTTGAGGGGCAGATCAGTAAAACGGTAGGCAGAGAACTGGCGCTTGACTTCACGTAATAAAGGTCTACTGAGGCCTTGGAGGAAGCGAGCACGTACTTCTGCACCCGACAAATCCCTAATTCGTACCATCTGAGCATCAAACTCTTTCATATACTCCTTAAATGATTTAGTACCCTGCTGCAAGGTACCAAAGGCTAATCTATCCTGCCAATCTGAATCAGGAGGGACTAAATGGTTCTCTAAACGCTTAAACAATTCTGCTACAGAGTTAGGGTAGGCATGAGAGGCCAAAGACTCACACTGAATGAGGTTAGCAAGCTCAGGAGTAATGCAGGTTGTAAGATAGTGAGGAACTAATACAGCATCAGAGAGACGCCATCTATTATGATTCTGCCACGACTCTGTGTTCTGGGTAAGCAACATAATAAAGGTGAAAAACTGTTGAGGGGTAGACTTGACATCCAGCTTGGGAAGGTTAGCAAAGAGGGGAAGAGCAGGGGGCTTAGGGGGATTAGAAGAGTCAGTTTTTCCCATAGGGCCACTATCTTCCACTGCTACATAAGCGGGATAGAAGGAAGGAAGAGGAAAAGTCTTGGGTAGGGGTCTAGAAGGGGCCACCGTTTCAGGCTGGTGCCCATAAGAGAAGGGGACAGTATATTGCTCACGAAGAGAGGAATAGGCAAAATGATCATAATTTCTATCATCTAGGGCATGGTGCTGAAATCACTATTAACTTCTAAATCAGCCACACGGGTAGGGACCTGGGCTGCCTCATAGGCCGTCTCAGGGTAGGACCAGGAAGCAGGTGGGTAAAAGGGAACTGCACTAGGGCGCCCAGAAGGACCGACAGGGGCAGAGGCACGACCCGTGTTAAAAGCAGGCATGGAAGGCACAGGGTGGGAAGGAGGCCTAGAACATTGTTAGTTAGTGAGGACCTGCTGGAGGGTTGAGCCAAGGTTGCAGGAGGGGCAGGGGCCTGGTTCAGGGTAAGGGAAGGGTCATCACTAAATCTGACTGCATACGTTGTTCATAGGTAGGAGGGGTAAGTGAGGGACGACGGCGACCACCAGCAACAGGAGAAGGAGGTGAGGTACGAAGATTACCTTGAGGAGTGAGATGGTGCACCGTTTCAAGTGAGTCCCGTCGGTTACCACGATTGTTGTTATGGTTGTTAGTATTATTATTATTATTACTCATAGTAGGAGTATTGGTAGGTATAGGCGACATGTTACCACCCACTGGATCCATTTTTAATTAAGTAAATGATTAGGAATCTAACTGAAAGCAACAAGGATAAAGGACAAGGCCTAATTTAAGGCAAGGAAAGAAAAGAAAAAGCTTTTAATGGCTTAAAAGAAGGAAACAATTTAAATCAATCCTTTTTAACAACAGTAATGGATAGGGAACCGAATTCTAAGGTGAGAGGAGTATCTAAGCTAGATGAGGATGCAGCCCGCTTAGGGGGAGACGAAGGAGGGGTAGCAAAATCTAGAGCTTCTACAGGAGGGCGACCATGAGGAGTAGAACGTACGTGTAGGCCTAGATCTGATACACTATGGTCTATAAGGAATTGTTGGGCTTCCTCGAAGGTAACAAATTTCTTATACCTAATTACATTATATGTACGATTTTGCACTATCTTCCTAGCATCTGACCAAGAGAGGAAAATGGCTGACCATTGAGGGGTAATAACTACGTAATATTTAGCTAAGCTATTATCACTAGATGAATGGGAAGGCGCAGTAAAAACACGACGTTGACTCATGTAACTCACCTGGTGGGTCTTGTGACGTCACGCTAGAAGAGTAGGGGTAGGCGACTTATCTGGGCGATCTGGATCACCGAAAGCAGATGAGGGCGGAATTGTCCAGCTCTCGTCCTAAGTCAGCGACCGGATAGTCCAGCGCTCGTCCTAAACAGCGACCCGTATCTCTGCGGGTGCGGCCGTCTAATAAACAGCAGCACAAGGAAAAAGGTGTAGGTACTGCGACGCTAATCGTCTCCGAACAGTAATACTCCCCTATCTAAGACAGGAAACAACCGTAAGCAGGAAAACAAGGCGAAGGACAGGCTAACTACGAAAGGGTTTATCCGCTGCGAGCAGGTCTAGCATCTAGGTAGAGCGTGTCCCGAAACGGGCAGCACTACTCTCCTAGCTTGAAGGCGACCCGCCCATTACCTATCAAGGAAGTGTCGTCTTCGTATCCTGGACGCGGAAGGGGTCTTGAAAGGCGTATGTGGCAAGGGATAGTCGTCTCGTTCTCTACCTACTGAAGTTCCTCCGGAACCATTGTTACGCCGCGGATATCTACCTCCACCTCTACCTCTAATGGGCCTGATACTACCTAAACTGGTCAGGCCTCCTCTACTCAACCCTCTGGCGAAAGACGAACGTGACGGAGCTGATCTCAATGCATTAACGTATGTGTTACTATAATACGCCATACAACCATTTATCAAAACCCGTTTACTCCAGGAATAGAGGAAGGAAACACAACTACACTGCCGTGACCCAAGCCTATATGTGTTAATTCATTTAACACACGCCGAGTGCACACACAAGGGTAGAACGTGCATAAATGGTCACCAACGGTCCAACACGCTCGGGCCGACATGGCCCTCGCCTACAGATGCACGCTGGCACAGATACAGATGCACGCTGGTCCACTACATTCTACCAAAGGATCAGGACCACTAGTAAAGTACGCGGCGCGGCGCCCAACGGCACCCAATGTACCACAGTACTGTTACGAGGACAATAGTGTCCCGGTAGGAGCTACACGTAAACCTAGGGACAACCGAGGCAAAAGACCTAATTTACGTCCGTAACTACAACGCATTGTTACGCGACGTAACAGACGGCCCCACTTTCGGCCTACGGCCTCGGCCAAAGTTTTCGGGCTTCGTAAATCGTAGTTACAATAGGGGACAAGAAAAAAGTGGGGGAGGGGGGGCTATCGCCCCCTCTCCCCGACTTGAGAGGACGTGACTCGCCGCTAGCGGCCCAGAGGCCGATAGTCGACCTTCTGGGCGCCAACCGCACCGGCCCGCGCGACGCGCCAAGACCCTTCCACGGAGGACGCGCGAGCGGACGAATCCGACCGGGACGAACCGCCTCCGTGCGCCACGCGCAACGGACCCTTCCCCGTGAACACCGTGGAAGCTCTCCGAGCATGAGATACTTGGAAATTTCGTCACGTTCGTATCGAAAATGAAATTTCTGACAAATTTGTCAGCTCGGACTGAACCACAATGAATTTCAGCATACCATTCGATACAACAATGATATTTCGGCGTCGGATACTTGGAAATTTCGTTACGTTCGTATCGCCAGTGAAATTCTGACAAATTTTATCCTGAACTATTTCGCCCCACCCTGACTGAACACCAGTTCGGCTCTGAACCTTCCAACCGTCCTGCAAATTTGATCCATCCGTTCAGAAAATCGCATTCCATTCACGTTGTGGCCCTAACCTCGAGCGCGTTATTCGAAACGGCGTGCACCGGTTGGTCCCCTTGTCCAAAGTGGTGCAACGGGAAACTGCGAAAAGTTTGAGGAGAGATCCATTCGCCAGTAGCTTGTTTGACGTTTAAAAGAGTCAACGCGCCGTAATTCCTGAGGCCGCGCGGATTGGCGAGACGCCCCACCTGCCCGCAAAAGTCTGAACATGTTCAGCGTTTCAGCACCCGTTCAGGAGATGTGAGACTCGATCTCCAAGGTTTGGGGATTTTCTTTGTACTACGGCGTTTGGCCATCTCGCTACGGTCTTGGACGTCGTCCGCTCCCGCGCTATAGGGGGCGCGGGGGACGGCCCCACCTTCGGCCTACGGCCGCGGCCAAAGTTTTCGGGCTTCATAAATCGTAGTTACTAGTAGGGGACAAGATCGGGGGCTCCGCCCCCGAACCCCCGCTACTTGGCAGATTCTGTGCCTCAACGGCTTTTTGTGCCTCAACGGCGAGTACCAGCACAGCCGTACACTCCCGCTTACACAGCCCGCCCACTAGCAAGACAGCCGAACCTGTACGGCCGGCCACAGCCTGTGATTCCATGGATTACGCCACGATTCCATGCAAACTCATGATGCCGGACGGTTTGCTGGCCTATTTTGGGAAGCCGGTGGCTGAACCGAACCGCAACTAAACCTGGTATGTCAGCACGTCAGGTCCGTCCGTCAGATTCCTCACTTTTTGCCAGCAACCGCCAAATACCTCTTGAATCGGTCCTCTCCTCGCCGTTTTCCTCGCCAATTTCCCTCGTCCGGCCCAAACGCCTAGGCCAATATCAAGCTGAACTTGGCACGCATCGTTGTCGATAGCTACGGAGCTTAGAAACTCGGAGTTCTGGACCGTTACGCGCAGGTAACGGCCGTTTTAGTCTGTTTTACTGACTACTACTGTCGTCACGGGGTATTTGTTTGAGTTCCGTGTTGAGAAAAGTTTGGGCGCCAGACGCTACGCGGTGACAGGCCGCTAGAAAGCCTACGGATGGGATCTGCGTAAAGATTTCGCTGAAACAAATTTGGCGTTCGGATTTTTGCGCTACTCGGGTACGGACAACGTTTGCCGGAAGAGTTTGCGGAACAATTGGCGCAGCCAAAAAGTAGTATAAAGGGCAACAAGAAAAAAGTGGGGGAGGGGGGGCTATCGCCCCCCCTCCCCGACTTGAGAGGACGTGACTTGCCGCTAGCGGCCCAGAGGCCGATAGTCGACCTTCTGGGCGCCAACCGCACCGGCCCGCGCGACACGCCGAGACCCTTCCACGGAGGACGCGCGAGCGGACGATTCCGACCGGGACGAACCGCCGCCGTGCGCCACGCGCAACGGACCCTTCCCCGTGAACACCGTGGAAGCTCTTCGAGCGTGAGATACTTGGAAATTTTGTCACGTTCGTATCGAAAATGCAATTCTGACAAATTTTCAGCTCGGACTGAACCACAATGAATTTCAGCATACCATTCGATAAACTTTCGAGATATTTCGGAGTCAGATACTTGGAAAATTCGTTACGGTCGTATCTCCAATGAAATTCTGACAAATTTCAACGCTCGGACTGAAACACAACCAATTTCCGCCTGAACTATTTCGCCCCACCCTGACTGAACACCAGTTCGGCTCTGAACCTTCCAACCGTCCTGCAAATTTGATCCATCCGTTCAGAAAATCGCATTCCATTGACGTTGTGGCCCTAACCTCGAGCGCGTTATACGAAACGGCGTGCACCGGTTGGTCCCCTTGTCCAAAGTGGTGCAACGGGAAACTGGGGAAAGTTTGAGGAGAGATCCATTCGCGACCCAAACGTTTGACGTTTAAAAGAGTCAACGCGCCGTAATTCCTGAGGCCGCGCGGATTGGCGAGACGCCCCACCTGCCCGCGAAACCCTGAACATGTTCAGCGTTTCAGACCCGTTCAGAACTTGTGACAGTCGATCTCTAAGGTTTGGGTAATTTCTTTGTACTACGCGATTGGCCATCTCGCTACGGTCCTGTACGTCGTCCGCTCCCGCGCTAGGGGGCGCGGGGGACGGCCCCACTTTCGGCCTACGGCCGCGGCCAAAGTTTTCGGGCTTCGTAAATCCTAGTTACTAGTAGGGGACAAGGTGGGGGGGCCAAGGCCCCCCACTTTTTCGGACGCACTACGCCACCAGGGGCCCTGAGGCCTTCGCCGAAAGCTTCGACCCGCCGGGCGGAGCACCCGCCTACCGGGCCGGCCACTACGCCGGGGGGCGAACGCTCGGCGGCCTTCCTTTGGGGGCTTCCCATCGCGCGCGCTCGCGCCGGCCCGCCGCACCGTCGATCCCACGCTCCGTCCCTCACGGGGAAATCTTCCAAATCAATTTTTATTCCTCGGAACTACGAAAATTCGGCCTGAACTCGGCCTAAATTCGTTTTTATTGCTCGAAACTAGTGACCGCTCAACCAAAAACGATTTCAGGCCGAATTTAGCATGCGTTCAGGGCAAAATTTCGTAGCACATTTGATTTCAGCAAAATTTAGATTCTCTGTGCGCTGAGTCCAGAATCGGCTCAGAATCTCGCAAAGTTCGTCCAGCAAGCATCGTACTACGCTCCGCTCCTCCAACTCAAATTTTTCGTGTACTTATCAAATAAAACTCAGTCAGATCACGATCAGACTTAAATTTCGGTCTGAATCAAAAATTGCAACGAAAACGTTCAGTAAAACGGTTTCTGAACGAAATGCTGACAACAAAACGGCCGTAACGCCCAACGTCTTACGGTTTCAAAACATTTTCTGGACATGCCGTCGACTTGCCGCACTGAACGCAACAAAGTTTTGGGACGGCGGGCTCTATTATACTCTGAAGTTGTTGTTCTTCCGCGTAGAATATCCGTTAACCTTCTCCAGCTTGTTTGGAATGTTCAGGTTCGCGACATTGTTTGACTGGGCGCGCAACAAGCCGACATCGTGCCGGGTTCCGTATTTTTATCTGGCCGCGGCCATTGGCTGGCCTCCCACCTGCCCGCAAAAGTGCTGAACCGGATCTTGACGTAACTGCCGTTTCAGACCCCGTTCAGACTTTGTGACAGTCGATCTCCCTAGTTTGCCACTTTTCGGGCAACTGCTCCGATTGGGCGCCACTGCGGATCCCCGGATCGCCCTGACTATCGGCCGCCCTGTGCTCGCGGTTTTCGTACGGGCCACTTTTCGGGCCTCACGGTTTGCCAAACTTTTGCGATGGGCTAAATCGTAGTTACTAGAAGGGGACAAGAAAAAAGTGGGGGAGGGGGGGCTATCGCCCCCCCTCCCCGACTTGAGAGGACGTGACTCGCCGCTAGCGGCCCAGAGGCCGATAGTCGACCTTCTGGGCGCCAACCGCACCGGCCCGCGCGACGCGCCAAGACCCTTCCACGGAGGACGCGCAAGCGGACGATTCCGACCGGGACGAACCGCCGCCCGGTGCGCCACGCGCAACGGACCCTTCCCCGTGAACACCGTGGAAGCTCTCCGAGCGTGAGATACTTGGAAATTTCGTCACGTTCGTATCGAAAATGAAATTCTGACAAATTTTCAGCTCGGACTTAACCACAATGAATTTCAGCATACCATTCGATATACTTTAGAGATATTTCAGCGTCAGATACTTGGAAATTTCGTTACGTTCGTATCTCCAGTGAAATTCTGACAAATTTCTCCGCTCGGACTGAACCACAATGAATTTCAGCATACCATTCGATATACTTTAGAGATATTTCGGTGGAAGATACTTGGAAATTTTGTTACGTTCGTATTTCCATGAAAATGTGCATATTTCGGCCTGAGCTACTTCGCCCCACCCTGACTGAACGCCTGTTCGGCTCTGAACCTTCCACCCGTCCTGAAGATTTGATCCATCCGTTCAGAAAATCGCATTCTATATTTTTCGAACTGAACATACCGTCGTTCCACCGTTCTTCAAATTAACGACTCCTTATTTAAACTACTCGACAATTGAGTAGGCGTTCTTATGCGCCAGCTCGTATCCTCTACTAAATTCTACAAAGGCCTGGGATGTTTGAGAGAGATCGGTTCGCGACTTTTTGTTTGACGATTAAAAAAGTCAACGCGCCGTACCGTCCTGAGGCCGCGCGGATTGGCGAGACGCCCCACCTGCCCGCGAAACCCTGAACATGTTCAGCGTTTCAGCACCCGTTCAGAACTCCTGACAGTCGATCTCCAAGGTTTGGGGATTTCTTTGTACTACGGCGATTGGCCATCTCGCAACGGTCCTGTACGTCGTCCGCTCCCGCGCTAGGGGGCGCGGGGGACGGCCCCACTTTCGGCCTACGGCCGCGGCCAAAGTTTTCGGGCTTCGTAAATCGTAGTTACTAGTAGTAGGGGACAAGGTGGGGGGGCCAAGGCCCCCCACTTATTCGGACGCACTACGCCACCAGGGGCCCTGAGGCCTCTGTCGAAAGCTTCGGGCCGCCGGGCGAAGCGCCCGCCTACCGGGCCGGCCACTACGCCGGGGGGCGAACGCTCGGCGGCCTTCCTTCGGGGGCTTCCCATCGCGCGCGCTCGCGCCGGCCCGCCGCACCGTCGATCCCACGCTCCGTCCCTCACGGGGAAATCTTCCAATCGGTTTTCTCTGAATATAGTTTAATTAACGCATGCGGGAAAGATAAGGCCGCCATGCCTTGGCCTGGATGTGGAAGGCTGTCTGCGACATGGGCTGACTAATTCGATTTGTACAAAGGGTTTCCTGCTCGCCCGAATTTTCCTTGGATGACCCGGTTGTTTATAAGGGTCGGTGGCTATTAATTAGCGGGCCGAGAAAATTAATTGTAGGTTTTATACGACTTCACTTGCAAAGATTCGTGTTTGGTTGCACCAGCTGAGGTTAGGTGGGGACCTGTAGGGTCGGCTGGTTGCTTACCGAATCTTTGGCTGATTTGGGTTATTTAGTGAGTCGTGATTAATTATTGTAAAGTGGATTCGGACCGGCCCAAGGGGTCGATGGGCGCGTTTTATGTTTGTCAGTCTTGGGAACCTTGTACAACTACCTGTACGGTTAACGCACTAGCCTGGGGGTGCGTGGCCACGCTGTTTGTAGTGGCGTTTTCAGCACTGTTCAGGCCGGTGTGTGACGCATGCCGGTGTTAATTAATTTAGGATGATGTCAGCTTGTGTGTCGGCGGGCCATGCCTTAAGCAAGCTAGGCAGGCAATGATCCGCAATTGTTTCTTTCACAATGGCGGCAATGGCCGCCTGTGCAAAATTGCACATTCTAGCGCGGGTTGCATCTGTCTTGTAGCCGAGGCAGATGGTGGCACAACCGCTAAGTTGTTCGACCAAGCATAGTATAGTTGGTCGTGCAACGGAAAGAAAATTTAAATTTACCCCCATGTCGTTTTCCCCGGCTGCGGGTCTTTTTGACATGGGCGAAGGATGGGGCGCTACTCCGGCGGTTTGGCCAGCTTCGGCGGAGCTGTTTATAAGTTTCTAAAACAGCTCTAGTGTCACATCGCAGGCTTGCCACCTTGCGATGGTGCGTGGGACGTGACCTGGACTCAAAAGGTCCCGAACCAGGATCCTGTCAGCAACGATTTTTTTTGTCATAAAATATTTTTTGTGGCGGCAGGTCAGTTGTCCAGCTGCCCCTGCCGAGGAGGGGTGGTTGGGGACAATAGGAGCCGCGCGAGAGTTGCGCTCCGAAGCTAGAAATTTCCCTATTGCGAGACTCGAGTTGGGGAGGGCGTCTCAGGGAGGCGAGGCTACGCCAGACCTTTGTCGTTCCTTTTCGTCTCAGCACCTGCTGCGCGGCTCAGTCTATTATGGTGTCGTAAAACCTCTTTCCTTTTTGGACGGTTCCGGAATTGCGAAATGCTGGCTCTTTTTGAGGGCTTGCTTTTGGGGTGGTCACCGGCTTGTGTCGCATTGTAACCAGCGGGCCCCTGCGGGGGTTAATATAGCCTAGCGCGGGCTGAGTCGCCATTTAAGATGTTGCGACACGCTCTTTCGCGCACGGTGGTCATGAGTTTAATCGGCGCAATGGGGTTGGCGCCAGGGGGGGTAATTGGGTGGAGGCTTCTTGCTTCCGCGTGCGGATTGAGAAACCTTAAGGCCACTGTTAACTGCTGCATTTGTGGCAGGGCTCCACTTATTGTATTCAATCAAATGCTGGTCTTCTTGGGAGCTGAGTGATCTTAATCGGTTTTCTCTGAATATAGTTTAATTAACGCATGCGGGAAAGATAAGGCCGCCATGCCTTGGCCTGGATGTGGAAGGCTGTCTGCGACATGGGCTGACTAATTCGATTTGTACAAAGGGTTTCCTGCTCGCCCGAATTTTCCTTGGATGACCCGGTTGTTTATAAGGGTCGGTGGCTATTAATTAGCGGGCCGAGAAAATTAATTGTAGGTTTTATACGACTTCACTTGCAAAGATTCGTGTTTGGTTGCACCAGCTGAGGTTAGGTGGGGACCTGTAGGGTCGGCTGGTTGCTTACCGAATCTTTGGCTGATTTGGGTTATTTAGTGAGTCGTGATTAATTATTGTAAAGTGGATTCGGACCGGCCCAAGGGGTCGATGGGCGCGTTTTATGTTTGTCAGTCTTGGGAACCTTGTACAACTACCTGTACGGTTAACGCACTAGCCTGGGGGTGCGTGGCCACGCTGTTTGTAGTGGCGTTTTCAGCACTGTTCAGGCCGGTGTGTGACGCATGCCGGTGTTAATTAATTTAGGATGATGTCAGCTTGTGTGTCGGCGGGCCATGCCTTAAGCAAGCTAGGCAGGCAATGATCCGCAATTGTTTCTTTCCCCTCCCTCCCACCCTGGAGGCTTCTTGCTTCCGCGTGCGGATTGAGAAACCTTAAGGCCACTGTTAACTGCTGCATTTGTGGCAGGGCTCCACTTATTGTATTCAATCAAATGCTGGTCTTCTTGGGAGCTGAGTGATCTTAAGTTAATTTTTATTCCTCGGAACTACAAAAATTCGTCCTGAAATCGGCCTCAATTCGTTTTTATTGCTCGAAACTAGTGAGCGCTCAACCAAAAACGATTTCAGGCCGAATTTTGGATGCGTTCAGGGCAAAATTTCGTAGCACTTATGATTTCACCCAAATTCAGATTCTATCAGCGCTGAGTACAGAATCGACACAGAATCTCGCAAAGTTTGTCAAGCAAGCATCGTACTACGCTCCACTCCTCCAAGTCAAATTTTGCGTGCACTTTTCAAATAAAATACAGTCAGATCACGTTCAGACTTGATTTCGGTCTGAATCGAAAATTGCTACGGAACAAGTCAGAGAAACGGGGTCTGAACGAAATGCGGACAACAAAACGGCCGTAACGCCCGAAATTTTACGGTTTCGAAACATTTTTTTACGGTTTCTGCACATTTTCTGGACGTTCCGTTGACTTGCCGCACTGAACACTACGAAATTTGAGGACGGCGCGCTCTCGGCCAAGCGATGGGCGCAGTAGCCGAAGTTGATCGCCGCAAGGCATGGGATGTTTCGTAAGAGATGCTTCGCGCAACAGTTTGACGGGGCTCACAACAAGCCGACATCGTGCCGGGTTCCGTATTTTTATCTGGCCGCGGCCATTGGCTGGCCTCCCACCTGCCCGCAAAAGTGCTGAACCGGATCTGGACATAACTGCCATTTCAGGCCCGTTAAGTAAGATCTCAGACTCGATCTCCCTAGTTTGCCACTTTTCGGGCAACTGCTGCGATTGGGCGCCACCGCGGATCTCCGGATCGCCCTGACTATCGGCCGCCCTGCGCTCGCGGTTTTCGTACGGGCCACTTTTCGGGCCTCACGGTTTGCCCAAACTTTTCGTCGGGGTTAATCGTAGTCACTAGAAGGGTCGTAGTTACTAGAAGGGGAGGGGATGCGGGCGGTGTATGCTGTGCACACTGATCTTGACTGGCTGGTCCTCAAACAGGAATCCACCTACTGGGAGTCCACACCTCGCGTGGAGGACAAGCACAACGCTGCTGCACAACGGTCCGAGCCCCGCCAAAAACGACCATCTTATTCCGTCACCAAATTGGCGCGAGATCCCGATCCGGTGGGCGGGAAGGTGACGACGAGGCAAAAAGTCACGCAGCACCCATGGCGGCCGTGAAAATCCTAGCGACCGTCCTGAGAACACATAACGGACAGCGAATTCATTTTGAGCCTTCATAACTCATCTACTTCACGTAGATATTTTTTTATCCTAAAGAAATCGGCCTATTTTTTCAGGAAAACAGAAAAAGGGCGGGCATTTTCGCGAGGTCGGGTCAGGTCCGCTGCATTTTGCAGTGGACCCCAAAAAAATCACACCGGAAACTTATCGAAAACGGCGACAGTGTAGCTCGAGGTAAGCCGCTCGCACGATTCTATGACTAATTCAAAAATTTTTGACCGAAAAACTTTTTGTTAAAACGACTGCCATTGTAAATGCCTCGTTGCCGCAGCAGTTGGAACTGCCAGGAGGGTGCGTGCGGGGCTGATCATGGCAACGCACGTAAAAATATGCCACTCCCTCGTTTCTTTCATTTTTGTCACCCCATTTGCACAGGGCGCTTCAACAACTTCTAGAGCGAAGCCCAGCCTGATTTTTTGCTGGCTCTGTAGTGTAGACCTGCGCTCATCACTGAATATCGCCTGCGATCGTTGCGAAATGAAGCATGAATACGCATTGCGCTGGTTGAGTCGACGCTGTACAGTGGAACCTGCTTTTTCGGCATCCCGATCCAAGGTAGGGTGAAGCCAGCCCCGTTCGCCATCCAGATTTTCTGCCTGTCTCTTTCCCCGAGGCTCGTGAAAGCGCCTCGTTCATGTTACGCCGGACGCCTCGTCAAGCATCGCTGCTCGAGAGGGAGACGTAAGCCATGGCCAGCCTCCCCAAACAGCGTGATGTGCGCCTGTTAACCCCTAAATGGGCAGAAATACTGCCGATGCATCGGCTGTAACTTCACAATTTTGCAAACCAGATGCCATCCAACCCACCCATATCCAATGGCTGTCCTTGGGGGCCAAGCATGTCCATGAGTTGCCCTTCGGGTTGGTATATCACAACCTTACATATATGCAGGGTAGGCCATGTATAACTGCCGTCAAAGTCAGGGGGGTCAAGACGAGCGTTTTCATTTTTGGTAGAATGTGCATTTTGAATTATGTTGTAAGAGCTAGGCACCTACCACTTCAGGGATGATAAACAATTAGTTGCTGAACAGTTTGAGCCATTGGGGTCATCATTTGGGTGGGTATACCAGCAGTTACACCCAGTACAGCCCATAGGGGTACCGTTGGTAAAAAGCAACCAAGGGGGTAGGAGTGGGCATACTACCTACTAATACCTACTAATATGGCCCCCAACCATGCCACACAATACATTTCCATTCCACAATGATGGGGAAACATAACTGCATCATCACACTGCCCTTACATGGCACCTATGTGCAGGTGCCACCTTGTCCATGCACGTAGGTAACGTGGTACGGATACCCTACGCAAGGCATGCATTCTAGGAGGCAGCCACCAACAAACTAGTGATTTTAAGCCTATTTCAGCTTGCCCTAGCAAGAATAAACTAGGCCTAAGCTGCTATAGCTTGCCAGGTGATGGCCAGCACACCTGGTGTCACATGCTGACAATGGGAAGCTTCTACTCACCGGTTACATGCTTGATGATGCCACAGAGACCAGCCAACTGCCTCACACTCATGCAATATGTGTGTGGGAAATGTATAACAAACATATATGGAGGTATTCAAACCCATACAGCCTCTTAAACTTATCACCATCACCCTGTGGCAGGTCAACTGACTGAGGGAAGCATCTAAGAAGGGTGTTTTAGAAAGGGGCCAGGCCAGGGTCAAGAAAGAGCATGAATAATGCAAAAAGAATGTGCTACACAAGCTAGAACGTATATATAAACGTCAAACATCGATAGGAAAACGATGCTTAAGCTTTACCAGGCATGGATGGCGTTACCTTGGCCCAGGCGGTGGCCGCAAAATGGCGCATTTCGGCACACCAAAGTTGTGCAGCATGGTCGCTGGATTCGGCGATTTCTGGCCACCCTTGCACGTTTACGACTACCATGTATCATAAAAAGTACAAAGAAACCAATATATCCTTTAAAATACGCCGGAAAGGTATTGCTGTCAACGTTTCTATCGTCCGGCCTGATCGCAGTTTTTTCCAGCAAGAACGCTGCCGACACCTATCAAATGGCATTCCCGCGAACCAAAAATTGGCCTGTATCATCTTTAGGACGTATAAAATCAATTTCCTGACTTTGGTCAGAAAATTCGAACGAAAACGTAAATGCCATGCGTGGGCGCAAGCCGCCATGGCCAGGTCGTCGTTTTCCGGAATGCACGTTGTACGCGAAAAAGTACCCTGACCCCTTGTACTTTGACCGGCCAGAACACCTCTATAACTTTGTCAGAAGTATGCAAACCCTAGTACCATGCTGTGAGGAAAATTATAAACTTTCATTCTTCTCAGCTAAACGTTTCCTAATTCTCAATAGTTTTCGCGGCATTTGGTCCCCCGAGAAGGGGCCGACGTGTCGGCTGTAACTCAGTTTTAGGCGGAAAATCGGCAGCCAGACCATTTAGGGGTTAATTCTTCCAAGTGTAATTCATGGCGTAGGAAGCTGAGCCTGAAGGCAACAAACAGAAGGTAGATGTCCTGTATTCAACAGTCAGCACATATAGGTGTGTTGATGTGCAACCCTGGAGCTTATCCAGCTTTAATTAACAGGCCATACAACACGCTGCTGGGGCTCCACTTTAGCGGACTGTTGGTAAGTATTTCAACCTCTTTCCTTGGCCAGATTATAATGCACCATGTCTATCAATGATGGGCGGCGTGTTCTGATCTGGGGCTGGGAGGCACGAAGAAACCAGGGGGGAGCCCAGGTATGTGAAGTGCGCAGATGCTGTTGCTGCTAGCTTGGGAAACCAAGGATTATCTCACTCTTAAGCTGCACAAAACTCCTGTTGCTTTGCGCACCATTGCTGCGTCGCATTCAGCCCCACTGATGCCTCTCTCGAAACTCATCTGCCATGCTCTGAATGCTCTTCTCCCCGAAGCCAATGCATTATGGGTGGAGGTGCTGTCGAATGCCGGGTATGAATGCGCTGGTATAGTTGGATCGTCATAGACTCAGCCCAAGTACGCCTACGCCTTGCCGCCCTTAGCCGTTCTAAGACAGCAGCAGAGAAGCGTATACCTATGCCCATAGCCACCTATGATTTCACCACTCTATATACCACACTAGATTTGCACGATTTGAAAGCTCGTTTAGATAGCCTCCTTACTCGTCTGTATGCACGTAGGCCTCACGGGCGCAACCACCTGCACGTGCGTGTTTCTCAGACCAAGCCCACGGCCACGAGTGGCTCTCAGGGATTGCGGCAGGTGCTATCGTGCGGGATGCTTATAATTATATTATCACGAAGGCTGACCTTGTTCATTGGATCTCTTATCTTGTTGATAACACCTTCATTTGTTTTGCGGGCAATGTATACCAACAAGCTATCGGCATCCCTATGGGCACTAACTGTGCCGGGCTCCTTGCAAACCTCTATCTATACACTTATGAGCTTGCATTCATGGAGAATCTCATTGCCTCAAACGATGATGTTCTCATCAGGCGTTTTATCCACACATGTCGATACATTGATGATGTCATTGCTTTCGACAACCCTGATTCCGCAAGCCATTTGTATATCACCGCTGGTCTGCCTGGCATCTACCCGCAAGCGTCCCTCACATTAAAGCTCACGTCGGAGGATACTCATTGCAATTACCTCGATCTTAACATTACCCATAACAAGAAGGGCTGGCGTACGGCTGTCTATGATAAGCGCAAGGATCCTAAATACCAGCAAATTCCTTTTATTCGTTACCCCGATATTCACAGTCTCCTTTCCCACACAGCAAAATATGGTGTTGTTCTCAGTCAGTTACATCGTTTTTCCCGTCTTTGTTCTTATCGTGTCGATTTCATCACGACTCTTGTTGAACTCTTGCATCGTTTGTTGGTCAAAGACTATGACCGAGACATTATGTATGCTCCGTCAAGTCCGGTGTTTTTTGCAACGTCGCCCACATCTGTTCTGTGCTGCCCCTTGGCACAAGCTCTACAAACAGGTCGTGGACCGGCTGGATCGCATAGTATCTCCGCACATCTGAACCCTGTGATGCCAGATCTCCTTTGCGGCCGTTCCGAGCTTGGCACTGGATTCGTTGTCCACATCGTCGCGTCGCTGCAGCAACACGATGTTTTCTGGCATACGCAGGCTTTTGGTTCCCGCCGCGCATGCATTTGAAAGTGCTGTCCTCCGGCTTTTTGCCTTTGCACCGTGTGCAGTTCTTGGACGTTTGGAATCATGGCATCGCTAACGTGATGACTGACTAGCTAGACCTTTTCAGTGGTTTTCCATTTGCGGGTATTTCCTCGTAAATGGTGGGAGATCGAGCGATCGCAGCAATGGTGCTCACCACTAGACACTCCCGGCCAGTTAGGCTCGAAACACACGCCCTGATCAAGCATGCTGTTTCCGGCCCGCCACCGTCTAGGTCATCTAGTCGCTCTACACGTAAGCCAGCCATAATTTCAATGCACAAGGATACACATTTCCATCACCATTCATCTTCATCATCCTGAACGACTAGAACACGCGGACAAGATAACGGCAGGCTCGAGCTACCATGGTCCGGATTCTCCCGATTTCTGGCCTGCGCTGGTTGTCTCCTTGATATTTGCACACATGCTTGCCGCTGGTACGCTAGTTTGCGTGTATCTTTGCATGGTCATGTTTTGGCAGGCCTGGACAGATATGTTCAAATATGGTCGCATGCGTGCGTGCACGCATGCATGAATGGGGTTACGCATGTTGCCAGCCACATAATAGGTAGGCACGTGGGAACGCTCGGAAGCTGACGACACTACCAGGGGTAGGTTCAGGCTGGTCTGGACCTGGAAGACACACAGGAGGCAGGCAGCCTTGGATGGTGTGCATGGTGGGGAGGGAGGGAGGGAGGGAGGGAGGGAGGGAGGGAGGGAGGGAGGGAGGGAGGGAGGAGTGAGTGAGTGAGTGAGTGAGTGAGTGAGTGAGGGAGGGAGGGAGGGAGGGAGGGAGGGAGGGAGGGAGGGAGGGAGGGAGGGAGGGGGAGGGAGGGAGGGAGGGAGGGAGGGAGGGAGGGAGGGAGGGAGGAGGGAGGGAGGGAGGGAGGGAGGAGGGAGGGAGGGAGGGAGGGAGGGAGGGAGGGAGGGAGGGAGGGAGGAGGGAGGGAGGGAGGGAGGGAGGGAGGGAGGGAGGGAGGGAGGGAGGGAGGGAGGGAGGGAGGGAGGGAGGGAGGGAGGAGGAGGGAGGGAGGGAGGGAGGGAGGGAGGGAGGGAGGGAGGGAGGGAGGGAGGGAGGGAGGGAGGGAGGGAGGGAGGGAGGGAGGGAGGGAGGGAGGGAGGGAGGGAGGGAGGGAGGAGGGAGGGAGGGAGGGAGGGAGGGAGGAGGGAGGGAGGGAGGGAGGGAGGGAGGGAGGGAGGAGGGAGGGAGGGCATGACTGCGTGCGTGCGTGCGTGCGTGCGTGCTGCGTGCGTGCGTGCGTGCGTGCGTGCGTGCGTGCGTGCGTGCGTGCGTGCGTGCGTGCGTGCGTGCGTGCGTGCGTGCGTGCGTGCGTGCGTGCGTGCGTGCGTGCGTGCGTGCGTGCGTGCGTGCGTGCGTGCGTGCGTGCGTGCGTGCGTGCGTGCGTGCGTGCGTGCGTGCGTGCGTGCGTGCGTGCGTGCGTGCGAGGGCATGACTGCGTGCGTGCGTGCGTGCGTGCGTGCGTGCGTGCGTGCGTGCGTGCGTGCGTGCGTGCGTGCGTGCGTGCGTGCGTGCGTGCGTGCGTGCGTGCGTGCGTGCGTGCGTGCGTGCGTGCGTGCGTGCGTGCGTGCGTGCGTGCGTGCGTGCGTGCGAGGGCATGACTGCGTGCGTGCGTGCGTGCGTGCGAGGGCATGACTGCGTGCGTGCGTGCGTGCGTGCGTGCGTGCGTGCGTGCGTGCGTGCGTGCGTGCGTGCGTGCGTGCGTGCGTGCGTGCGTGCGTGCGTGCGTGCGTGCGTGCGTGCGTGCGTGCGTGCGTGCGTGCGTGCATGCGTGCGTGCGTGCGTGACTGCGTGCGTGCGTGCGTGCGTGTATGCCTGGGTGGGTGGGCATGTGTTTGGGTGGGTGTGGGTATAATACCTAATACCTAATGCACCAATTTGGTGCATTGTGTGTGGTTGTAGGTGGGTGGGTGGGTGGGTGGGGGTGGGTGGGTGGGTGGGTGGGTGGGTGGGTGGGTGGGTGGGTGGGTGGGTGGGTGGGTGGGTGGGTGGGTGGGTGGGTGGGTGGGTGGGTGGGTGGGTGGGTGGGTGGGTGGGTGGGTGGGTGGGTGGGTGGATAAGGTGTGCTATTTATTATCATTAGCCAAACACCATTCCTGTTAACAAACTAAGTCAATTTTGAGGACCTAGGTATGGATCCCCACTTTGGTACCATTAATTAATTAGACTCGTGCTCCCGTTGGGGAGTCACGGAGCATTAACCCCGATGGATGGATTGATGGACGAAGTGTCTACTAGGGCGCTTCCCAAATGTTTGCAAACGCGGGCGCTTCCCCACGGGAGGGGGTTCGTTGTCCTCTATGACCTGGGCCCACTTGGCCTTGTCCATCATCTTGTTGCCTCCGATGACCGCCGCCGCTGGTGGAGCAACCCCGCCCTACCCCGGATCGTCAAGCGTGACCTCTTCAAGGTCGTCATTCTGACGATCCTGACCTACGGCGCCGAGACGTGGACGCTGATGCAGGAGCTGGAGCAACGACTCGACGGCGCCGTCACCAAGATGCATGCTGCGCAAGGCCCTTACCATCCCCTTTGGTTTGCACATTAGTAATGAGGATTTGTACGCTGATTTGCCCTGTGTTTCCCACATTATTAGGCACAGGCGCCTGGGCCTAGCCGGGCACCTGGCCCGCACAGATCAGGTAGACACATCAGATAGCCTAGCTGGCACCAAACCCGCCCAGCCTGGGCGATATGTCCTCACCTGGCGTGCCCCAGGCCGCGCGCGGCAGGGCCGCCACCCGTGGACTTTTCGTGATAGACTCGGCATGGACATGTGCTACACTAGACGCGACGGGCTCACGCCCGGGCAGCCTCCTGGTTTGTCTGTAATATGGAGGCAGATGGTGCGCAAGGATAGATGGCAAGTAGTGATGAAGGAGACCACCCGCAAGTCTGTGGGGGCTCCGCGTGTGACCGCGTATGGCACTGATTCATAGCGATTCGGGCCGCGGTAGTTATTATAAATAGTGACGGAACCTTTTTGCCACTTGGCAATTAGGTCCGTCACTATTTATCCGGCGAAAACCACTCGCCGGCATCTATTCCGCGTTAAGTTCACGTGAACGTGGCGCGGAATTGATGCCGGCGAGTGGTTTTCGCCGGATAAATAGTGACGGACCTAATTGCCAAGTGGCAAAAAGGTTCCGTCACTATTTATAATAACTAAAACGTCGTAGTGTGGGGGCCGATATCTATCGTACCGCTGATGCCTACTGCAGTACCGAATCTCGCCTTAACGATATTCCAACCGGGCATATTTTCCCTTCTGGCACTTTCGTTTGGCCTTCTGGTATCAGTCCTTCCGGTATTCGGAAATACCCGTGTCACCACAGGGATTCGAACCCCCGACTTACGAGGTCTTAGTTATTATAAATAGTGACGGAACCTTTTTGCCACTTGGCAATTAGGTCCGTCACTATTTATCCGGCGAAAACCACTCGCCGGCATCAATTCCGCGTTAAGTTCACGTGAACGTGGCGCGGAATTGATGCCGGCGAGTGGTTTTCGCCGGATAAATAGTGGCGGACCTAATTGCCAAGTGGCAAAAAGGTTCCGTCACTATTTATAATAACTAAGACCTCGTAAGTCGGGGGTTCGAATCCCTGTGGTGACACGGGTATTTCCGAATACCGGAAGGACTGATACCAGAAGGCCAAACGAAAGTGCCAGAAGGGAAAATATGCCCGGTTGGAATATCGTTAAGGCGAGATTCGGTACTGCAGTAGGCATCAGCGGTACGATAGATATCGGCCCCCACACTACGACGTTTTAGTTATTATAAATAGTGACGGAACCTTTTTGCCACTTGGCAATTAGGTCCGTCACTATTTATCCGGCGAAAACCACTCGCCGGCATCAATTCCGCGCCACGTTCACGTGAACTTAACGCGGAATAGATGCCGGCGAGTGGTTTTCGCCGGATAAATAGTGACGGACCTAATTGCCAAGTGGCAAAAAGGTTCCGTCACTATTTATAATAACTGCGGTGCCCCGGCACAACCCTGTAACTAGGACCTAGATAGCTTACACCATCCAATCCATTTCTGGCCTTGCCTTGCTTTGCATGCATCCCCACAAAACATCAAATTTATTACAATATGTGTGCTAGCTCTATACGGTGGAATAACTACAGACATGTCTACCAGATGGCAACACGGCCATCTGTATGCTATAGGGTGAGCACACGTACTATGTGAATTAATTGTAGTGTGCAGGGCCAGCCCACAGCAGCTGTGCCCCTGCTCTACCCACATCTCCTTACATGGCTAACACTGCCGGAGCTGAAAATACGTAGGACATGCAAAAAAGAAAACTTAAACTATACCTATAGCTATGGGGGTACTTTGTCCCAACCCATGCAGGTTCACCCTCGCTCGGGTTAGTACGTAAACCATTTCCCCCTAACCTCCCACACAAGGGTGAGGTCAGTTGATAGCTAAAAGACGAGAGATGAAGACAGGAAGACGTCAAAACTCGACGCCACCGAAGTGGCGCCGAAAAGCCGCTGGGTCAAAACCCAGGGCCTGAGCCCAGGGGGCGGGCGGGATGTCGCGCCCCAGGAGGCTGCGGTGGAGGCCAATGTAGCGCGTGACTGAGAGGGCCGAAGCCCACCGGCCGCGCAGCTGCTGAATGGCCTCCGGCGACTCGCCAGCGATGGCGTCGTGCGTCGCCCTTCCATGCCGGAGGCTGTGAAAGGAAAACATCCCCGGGATGCCCATGCGGGCCTGCACAGCTTCCCACTGCTGCCTAGCCTGCATGGCTGTACGTTAAAACCCGAAAAAGAAGTGCATCCGGGGGTTGGCCAGCCGTCAGGCGTCGCAGGAGCCACAAAGAAAGTGGATCCCGGACGAGGACGTGCTGGGCCGCCCCCTGCGCAGTCTTGGGGGTGCGCAGCACTGGCAGCACAAGGGCACCCGGCGACCGTGGGCCCTGGCTCGAGAAGGGGCCGGTGGCCAGGATGAGCCACATCCCGAACCCGCAGCCCTAGCGCCTCGCTAATGCGTAAATACTGCTGGAAAGCAATAATAATCAACGCACTCAAATGCACCTGTCGACGTGAAACTAGCAACAGGGCAGTGAAATAGCAAAGGCGCCAGGGCAGTTAATAAACGAGTGGACCTCTCAATGCTCAATGGCCTAACGCATGTGTTTATTACAATAAATCACAAGCCCCGCACCCAACGTGCACAAGGGCATTTAGTATTGTCGACAAGCAACGCCCTGCCTGGCCGCCACGTCTGGAGCAGCCGACAGTGGCCGTTGGGCTCTGTGGTGCAGCCTGAGTGGCGCGACGCCACTGCTAGACTCTCAGGACCTTAGTCCAACATCCGACACCTCAATGTCAGTCCCGAGTGGGTACTGGCGACGCCGTACCGCCAATCCTACTTGGGTACTGGCGTCCGTCACCAGGACTCGGCTATCGAATAGTCTAGCCTGCCGAATCACATATAGCCGGGACTTCTGACCGAGCCTACACGTGCGAAACCCCAGATAGCACATTGCTATCTGGTACTTAGCCTATGTCCACGACTAGAGGCTAACTCCAGTTTTATTCTTTTTTTTTTTTTTTTTTTTTTTTAAGGCATCAGTGCTGCACCTCCAGTTTTTATTCCTTTTTGTTTTTTTCAGGTACTTGGCAATATCATGAATAAGACATTGGTACAGGAAAACTCATATCAGACCACAATGGACGTTGTGAATTAAAGCGCCCACAGACCCCATTGCCTTTAAATCTGACAGTGTCTTTGAGGTTTCTGAACCTAGGATCCCCTGTTTGTACAAGTCAGTGGAGTGATGAGTGGCTATGGAAAAACCAGGGGGCACATCAAGAAATTATTATGTTTGTTGCCAAGTTGCCACCAGCTGGGAAAGACCATAGTCTGCACCATTAGTCTGGAGTGCCCTATTTCATCATCCATTTGTCTGACTAGACAGATAGGGATTCATTGCATCACACAGAAGCTGGTACTGGGTTGCTGCTAATGACGGAATCTTGGTCAATGCGTCAGCCAGGTTCTCCTCGTCTGGCAGATGCTGCCAGCTGGAAAAATAGCTTGTTTCCTGTTTCAAAATCACCCAGTCCAGATCAGTATGCACAGCAGCAGTCACAGATTTCTTGTTAAGGAAACTAATGACTGACTGACTGTCAGTGTGTAAGTGAGCATGCACATCAGCCTTGCTGCCAGCCTGAGTTTGCAACCAGGTTAGTATGTGCTGAAGGGATCGAGCATGCTGCACAGCAGACACCACAGCACGGCACTCAGCAGAGTTACTGCCAACAGCTTTTCTGCGATGCAATCTGCTGTACCACGACACCATGGACATATAGTCTCCCTTGTTGGTAAGGAAGAACACCCCAGCCTCCCTGGCATCCATTTTTGTTATTACCCTACTCTCCATGGAGCTGTCCATCAGACAGTTAATGTGAATATCTTCCATGAGGTTGAGTGGATGAATGACAAGGGAAGGTCCAGCCTGTAGTAGCTTCTGGAGATCCTTAGGTTTCATGGTTTGTAATACTGTGTCATCAATCCTGCTGACCACTGCCAGATGAGGTGCACAGATAGCACTCAGCCACCCTAATTTTCCTTTGACAGTAGCACACATGTGAGCAGGAATGCACGGAATATCAAGCATGCAGCTCTAGGCATTCTTCTAAGTACTGGGCAGGCGGGGATAGAGTACACACCCACTGTTCCTGTTGCTCTTCCAGTGCTAGCATTATGCCACAGAACTGTAGGGGTTCTGGCCCCAGCTCTGTCTGCTTTCCAATCTCATATGACTGCTGAACCTGCTGAATTAATTAATTAATTAATTAAAATCATAGCTCCGTTGGGAGCATATGTAATTCACATAGCCCTGAGAAAGGGGCATCTATGGGTTTGTAATACAATCAGGGCTACAACCTGCAGGTGGAGGATGTACAACTGTCACCTGCTCTGGGTGCACAAGGTGCACCTGCACCGCCATGATGGTTCATGCCTCCTTAACAAGCACAGGCACCCAGGGGGGCTTGAGGAGAGGGCCTAGAAGGCCTGCATGACATATGGGGTGGAGGGTATGTGGCTAGGCTATAGCTGGTGTACACATGGCATCTCAGCAGAGAGTAACTCCCTGCATAGGCATCGCATGGCTAAATTCTTAATGCATCATCCATGGGAGGTCCCATTGTAGGCTGGGCGCGGCTAGATACTGAAAGCATCATCCATGGGGGCCATTATGGGCGCACATGCGCGTGGGCCACTTGCAAGGCTAAGCCTATCTAATCTACACTACTGGTATATTCCCTAGCCTGGAGTGGCAGGAGGGGCCTGCCAGGGCTTGTGGTCAACGTGGATGACCGCCCCCTCCAGTATACCGGCTTCCCCCCTGCACGCTGCCGGAGCTGAAGGTAGGTCGGCCATAGCTCGCGTCGCCGCTGTTGCTGGGCCAAGGTCAAGTCGTCGTCCAGCGTGAAGCGAGTCTCCGAGAGCTTCTTGCGGCATTTAAGGAACGCCAGCTTGTCCGTCATGTACTTAAAGGTGAGGAGCACGGGTGCCGGGCCAGCCTTCCCCCGCGCGCGGGGGAGGCGGACAACCGACATGTCCAGCTCACCAGTGAGTAACATGGGGGCAAGAATGGCGCGCTTAACTGCCTCAAGGAGACTCGTGGAGGTCTCACCTGCCGGCTGGTCGAAGTGCTTGACGATGACATTGTGGCTGCGCTTGTCGAGCTCGGCCGCCTCGCGAAGGTCGAGGGCTTGTTGCTTGAGTTGTGCCGCGATGGTGGAGGTGGTGGAGGTGGTGTGATGCTTAAGCAAGTCCGCCCAGGTGGAGGGAACATCACTGGCCGGGCCAGCAGGTGCCGGCTGGGCAGCGATTTCCTGCACCGCTTGGGCGGTGAGGCCGGCGGTGTCATGCAAGCTCTCAAGGGCGGTGGCGGTGGCTTGAAGGCGTTGGTCGAGGTCGAGGAGCTGGGCTTTGATGTCGGCAGTGAAGGCGGAAACGGCGGTGGAGGTGGAGGCGGCGGCGGTGGAAATCTGAGGAAGTTCAGCAGTCAGCGTGCCGCCGATTGCTGAAATGTCGGCAGCAAGGGGGGTCACGTGCTGCTGGAAGGCTTCCGTCAGGATGGAACGGAGTGTGGGGGCGGAGATGGATGGAGCCCAGATCTCGCCGTCGGAGCGCTTGAGAAGGGAGTTGAGGATGGCGTGCTGGAGTTCGGGGCGCTTGCACCCGGGCAGCAGGGTGAGGTGTCGCCAGAGGCGGCCGTCCGGGAGAAGGAGGCGATTGTTCTCGTGGAGATGGAGGCACAGGTCGTAAAGCGAAGCGTAGTCCCCGAATAAGATGCATCTCATAGCATCGGTCGGAGACGGGTTGGTCCAGTCGTAATCAGTGACCATGAAAGGCAGTTGCCGAAAGCTCGGTTCGATTGAGGGGCGGGAGGGCCCTCCTGTTTTGTCGGCTGAGCGGGTGCGCTTGGGGTCAGGCGATGCAGATGGCGAGGCGTTAAGCCCGGGAGGTTGCTGGACGACCACCAGTGCACGACTAGTGTCGCCGCTGCCTGCCGGACCTGATGGCGGAGCTGCAGCCTGAGCTGCAGACGTATTTTCATTGCCGAGCGCAGCCGCCAGGCTGCGTTGCGTCGAGGCGCGTTTATTCGCCATATATTGCGTAATTTATATCAGCATGTGCGTCTTAGAAAGACGAAGCGATTGTGATATTCACGGCTAAATTCGGTGCTCAAACGTGAAAGTTATGAGCTCCGACAGCCATGGCTACCTCGTGGCCGGAATTTGTGGTGGATGGATTGTGCAATGAACTTGTCAACCTGCTGAATGAACTTGTCAACTTCAGCTCTTGGTCCACAAATCAGTTGGTCATCACCATGCCACACAAACAGGAGCAAGCCAGAGGGTGTGGGCACAGCAAAGAGACAAGGGTCCAGATCATCATAAGTGGCATTAAGTTTCTTGAACACCTCTTCTGCTGATTTTCTGAAGATAGTGGGAGCACTTTGCAAACCTTCCACCCCTAGATTTAGGAGTAGATATGGCTCATCAATATCATGTGCCCATGCAGCAGGGGTGGGAACCACATAGACCTGACCCTTCCACACATCTTGCGCTTTATCAGGGTCCCCTCTAAGGAAAGCCCTTTTGATATCAGTAGCTTTGCAGGCATAATCTTGGCCAGCATTGAGATGGTGGAGGAAGACAGAGAGCAGTATCCTGAGGGATGTTTGCTGCAGCCCAGGAGTGTAGAGTTCACCCTTGGACAGTTTTGACATGCCTTTTAATTCTGTCACACATGGCCTAGCATGATATATAGGTGAGCCTACTGGCTGTGCCTTGTGTTTTAGCACAAACTTGAGTCTCAACTTTTTGGCACCTTCTGGAATTTCCCAGACAGGAGTGACAGGTGGCTTATAGTCAGGATGCTTAGGGTTTGGCAGCACCCACTCTTCGCGGGCTTGGTGCCTAATGGCTTGGATCCATTTTTGAAACCCTTTTTGTGTTTTGCATTGTTGGATTAGAGCATCATAGTTGTGAGGAGAGTGCATGGCTAAGTCCCACTTTCCAACCCCAAAGGACTGCGGGTGTGGCCTTTGATTGTGCACCTTTTTCTCTAGGTCAGGGATTTCACCTGGCCCATATTTGATGTTAATGGCCTTGATATAGGCATCTAATCCATGAACCAGTTGGGACAATGGAATCTTGTAGTGATCCAAGGGAATGGCTCCTACCCCAGTCACACGCAGCTGGCTAGCAGTGATGGTGACACCTGGGTAAGAGATAAAGGGTTCTCCCAACAAAGCATTGCCCATGTACCCTTCCACTACCTGGAAAGGTGTCTGGATGCCAAGTATGGGGATCATTACTTGACCCAACACATCTAAGGTTGTTTTGCCTGAAAAATCTTGCACCTGTGTCCATGGTGAGGGTGCAAGTTGCAGACCAGGAATGGCTTGTGCACTGATCACACTGACCTGTGCCTGAGTGTCCACAGCTAGGATGCAGGATTCCTGGCTATAATCGGAGCACACAGCAGAGACCTTGGCCAAACCTGAGGCTTGTTTAGCCTTGCTCTTGTGAGCCTTATGCAGAGCTGCCAGGGCTTTTTCTAGCTTGGATTTGAACTCAGCTGGATTGCCTTTGTTTTGCTCTGGTACCTCATGCCTGGTTGAACTCTGCCCAGAGGGACTTACACCAGGTTGTGGGGTGACACGTACCTCACTGAGGGGTGGAGGAATGACAGAGGGTGTGGTAGTGCCATCATCAGCTCCTGGTGTTGGAATGCTGGGTGGTTCTGCTTGCTCACCAGAGTTAAGGAGGGAATCCATGTTCAAGGACTCTTCCCCTGGCACGTCTGCCAAAGGAGGGAAATACTTCTTAACTCTATGACTGCTCACCCTGTGTTTTCTCCCTGTTTCCAAACTTCGAATATCCATATTTTTTCCTTTTTTGGTCATTCTTAGAACAGTGCACGGACCATACCACATGCCTGTCTTGCCATGTTTGGTTTCTTTGAAATATAGGACTTGTTCACCCAGTTGGAATACTGTTCTGGGGTGTGTTATGTCCTTTTCAGCTAGCTTATCAGCCACTTTAGCCTTACTGTGTTATACAGAGCTAATACCTCTGGAGGGTACACACCTGCCTGTAAGCCAATGGGAAGGATTTCCCCCCATGGTGCATGCAACACAGGTCTAAGGTTAAGTGTAGCACAGATTTCACTGCACCACAGTGCTCTGTCAGCATAGCTTCCAGATGTGGCTTTCAGGTCAGTGGATTTCGCCACTAAAGTTTTGACTGACCTGATGGTTCTTTCAATGACACCCTGCCCTTCATGATCTTGCAATCCAGCAATCTCAATATTAGCATCCCATCCTTCACACTCAGCCAGACAGCTAAACTGTTGATCAAGCAGTATAGTGTCAACTGGGTAGAATCTGGGCAATGCTATCACAAGTGCTGCACGCAGTTGCTCTTTAGCCATTCCAGGTAGGGGTTCCATGACAGTGAATCTGGACCATGTGTCTTTTAGGATCAGATATTGTTCACCATCGATATGCACGACATCACCCACAATTATTCCCCTTTGGGTGGGTGGTGTTGCGACATGCCATTTGGGAGGTTTTGGGCCATGGAACTGACATTGCTGGCAGTGTTTTCTAGCCAACCTGACAGCATTCCTGAGTCGTGAACCTCCTGCTCTTCTGGCAATCTTTTCTGCCACCACCTCATGACCCATGGCTATGTGGAGCTGGGTTGCTAGTTCCCTTAAGTCTACTGTGTCAACAGCAGCTGGGGTAAGAGCTTTGAGGTAGGGCAGTATCACATTATACGTGGAGGAGATTTTCTGAGCTGCCTCAAAATCTAGCAGTCCCTTGTCTTTATCCCCAATGATAATGAGATCATATAAATCCACATAGGCGTGCTGTGAGGACGTACATCCTTTTGGAGCCTTGTCCTGCCGGTCGCACCACGTGCCGGGGGGCAGATGGCGGGGGTGCTTGCAACCGAAGCAGAGGTCCACGTCGCCTACTGCGGGGTTCCACTTGCAGTCCGCCCGCTGGTGTCCCTTGGTGCCACACCGGGTGCACTTGTTCTTGGGACCTGCATGGGGGGGCTGAGCAGTGGGTGCAGGGGTGGGTGGGGCAGGTGTGGGGGGGTGGGCCGCCTCCACTGGTTTGGCTTGAGCTGAGCAGGCTGTCCCGGCTGGCCTTGGGGCTGGTTGCCCTTGGCCTTCTTGGACTGGCCGCCCTGCTGCCCCCCTAGCTGGCGCTTTTTTCCTTGCCCCTTCCCTTGGGTCTGTTGGACCTTGGGGGTTGGGGTTGCAGACGGAGCACCTATAGCCAGGGGAGTCAGGCAGTCTTGGATATGGTTCATCCCCGCCCGGAAATCGTTCCACAGAGGTTTGAGACCTGCAACCACAGTGGCGTACACAGCTTTGTCCAGGTTAGCATTTGACAACCATGAATACAGCAGGTAGCTAGCAGGCAGACCCCTGAGATCAGGGTCCTTTTCTACAGCCAACCTATAATTCTTGCAATCAGTGGCATAGTCTTGCTTGTTGACCTGGTAAGCATTAAGCCAGTTGAAACCACGGATGGATTCAAACTGTGTCCTATCCACCAGCAAGTGCTTAAGCTCATCCATGAAGGCTGGCCACAATGCAATTGCTAGGTTAGGTGTCCCAGCCTTTTCTTGGTAAATCTGGACCAAGGTTTTAATGGCTGGGGCTGACCTATGGATGGTGGTGGATGCACGCAAGGCACTGAACCAGTTCTGGACATTCAGAGACTCAAAACAGTAGTTCAGGCTAAACAAAAATTCCTTGGCCTGTTCCTGGGTGTAACCCTCAGGTAAGCCAGGGATTTCTATTTTAGATTCTTTTTGTTTTGGGTTAAACGTACCTTTGACCGGGTCCTTCTTTTCAGCCAAGAAAGTCTTGACTGCTTGTTGAAGATCAGCCTCCTCCATGTTCGCCCTGCCCCTTTCCAGCTGGGAGATACTGGCCAGGAGGCCATCCAGCTGGGTGCGCGACAGGTCGTCCATGGGGTTGGTGGCCATGGTCTTGAGCTGTGCCGTGAGTATGGCAAGCAGCTCTTGGACGTCCCCCTTAAGGGTGGGTGGGGTTGGGTCCACTGGGGTCCCTTTTGCCACCGCCTTGCTCTTATCTGACTGCCCTGGTGTGGGTGCAGTCTGCTGGGCCTCCGCAGAAGGTGGTTGTGTTCCAGCTTGCTGTGCTAGTGCAGTGGCTGGTGGTGTTCCAGCTGCAGGCGCAGGGTCTTGTTCCCCTTGCCTTACTCCACTGCTGGTAGGAAAACCCTTGGCCTGGCCAAGCTGCTGCAGCGCTGCTGCTTGGGCTGCCAGGCCGCCCTCACGGGCTATCATGGCCTCTAGGAGTTTATTCTCCACCACCTTGCGGCGGTGGAGCTCCTGGGCATCCGGGTCACTTGGGGGTTTGCTGGGGGAGCTGGGGACAGTGCCCTGGCTCTTGCCCTGCAGCACCCTTGGTGACACGGCCCCTCCAACCACCCTTTGGCTCAAATCAGTGCCAGGGGTGGGGAGGGTATGTGCAGGGAGTGCAGGCGTTTCTGTTGCCTGCATCTTCTCCTGCAGCTTGGTCAGCTGCAACAGGAGGGAATTGAGTTGGTCCGCTGTTAGCGTGACCCCCTCGTCCCCCTGTGCAACAACCAGCTCATTGAAGAGGCGCTCATGGAGCACCTCTCCAGCTTGCATGGCAGCCAGCTGCTTTTCAGCAGTCATGTTGCGGGCCGCTGTCTTTTTGCGGTCCCGCTCTTGCTGTGCAAGACGGCGTGCCTCTACAAACTGGGCGGCGGCCTGTTCGACCGCCTGATTGAGTGGATTCATCTCAATCTCCCCATCAGAAACCCCTGGGGAGAGGGTGACCTCGTCATCAGACAGCTGAATGCTGCCGATGACGGGTCCTGGGACCTTCTTGGTCCGCATTTTGAACATGTATGCGTCCCTCTTCAGCTTCCTCTCGTACCCCCCCGCTTTCTGAGCGGATGAGGGGACGATCGGCACCCCCGCTTGTTCTCCACCGCTTTTGGCTATTCCGCCCTCCTCCTGAGGAGGTTGGGACGGTGCCTTAGCGGGGAGGTCAGCGGGGCTTGCCTGAGGGCTGGGGGACCGCATACTGCTTACGGATTTTTGCGAGCTAGCTGGGCTAGAAAAAACAGATTTTTCGGCCTGTTCGGCCAAGGAGGTTACCTGTTTTTGCAGGGCTGCCAGCTGCCGCTCTTGGGCGGCTGCCTTGACGCTTTGCTGAGCCATCGCTGTCGCTAGCTGCCTAGCCACTAGCTGTTCCTGCTCCGCCTGCGCCCTTCTTGCTTTTTTAATTTTCTTGGCCGCAGCCTTCTCCTCTACTGTTGGCACCGTCTGCCAGCCAGCATCATCTATCCGCTTCTTTTTGAATTTCAGGCCTGGCATAATAGGATCTCCCATGATTTTGTCTATGGTAAACGACTTTAATTCAAGTTAATAAACGAGTGGACCTCTCAATGCTCAATGGCCTAACGCATGTGTTTATTACAATAAATCACAAGCCCCGCACCCAACGTGCACAAGGGCATTTAGCATTGTCGACAAGCAACGCCTGCCTGGCCGCCACGTCTGGAGCAGCCGACAGTCAGTGTACAGCCATACGCAATACGCAATCATACGGGGCCCATGGGTATGGTGTATAATACGCCATACGGGGTATAATACGCAAATCATACGGGGACTCTTGAAAATGCTGTTTTTTGCATGGTTCAGGGGGTTCTTCAACATTCTGACCAATCAGGCATGTTTTTTTTGTGTTCTTGCAACACCACTTGCCTTTATTTAACACATCATCACATAATATTGCCGTTGCCGTCGCTGCATGCCTACAAATACAAGCATTGTACATCTGTTGTTATTAATAATGTCTGTAAATAGCACAAAATAACAAAGTTGTATGCACAATCAGTGCACACCTGAAAAGGATAATAACACAAGTAGATATGCATGCACATTGACACTTGCAGTGGTATAGAGATCGCTGCCACCATTACTGTATGTTGAAGTTAAAAAACCATGCCATCACTGCATGGAATGGCTATACTAGGACTGAAATACTGCACATGGTCAGTCGGCCAACTTGCCAAAAGTAATAAGACATTGTGCCAGAAACAGACATCTTGCCTACTCGTGGTAGGCCACCATGCAATATTGATCTACATGAAGCAAGAATCCATACGGGCTGCCAACAATGTGGCTAGCGTGCAGGATAGCATGCATGCCAGCAACCCGACCCAGCTTCCCTAAACCATTAACACATATGGTACGGTGGCTGGCTAGCAGCAGCGTGCATGGCTAAATAAGGCATTTATGTGCATCGCGAGTCACACCAAATACCCCGCAGCCTGCGACGTAATGCCTCCGGCGGCCTCTTGCACTCGCTCACTCTTGCCTCCTTCGCATACGTAGCGCCCATGATATGGCGGGTGCTAGCCTTGCTCGGGTGGTAGAACCCGAGAATTTTGCATCCAAAAGTGTGCACGTCACTGAGCTAGTAGTTACCTGTCGGCTGCCCTTTCTTGTTGAGAGTCTGTTCTTTCACGATGTGTGTCCAGACAGTCTCGAATACGGCCTGCATCTCGTCGGCCCCATTATCATCGTGTTCCATAGACCCACACCATCACCGTCGCTAGCCATGGTGCCTGGATGTCAATTGTGCTACGATTAAATGTTAGGTGCCAGATGCGCGCCCTTGTTGGCAGACAACATAACTTCGTCTGTTCGTCACCTAATTTCCTCGTCCTTCGTCTCCTATACCCTAGTCCGACACGCAGCAATCTGCAGCAATGCACGTACAGTCGTACATGCACGGCCAGCTTGGCACCTGCATCTAGTTCCGGCTCCACGTGCCGTCCAAAATGATGCCAGAAGCTACTTCGAACGAGGTTCATACGCAAAAAATACGCAAAAAATACGCAAAAAATACGCAAAAAATACGCAAAAAATACGCAATACGCAAAAAATACGCAAAAAATACGCAGTGCGTATTTTTTTCCCCATTTTCATACGGAAATCTTGCGTATGGCGTATAGTACGCGCCATACGGCGTATTATACGCCGTATGGCTGTTCACTGCCGACAGTGGCCGTTGGGCTCTGTGGTGCAGCCTGAGTGGCGCGACGCCACTGCTAGACTCTCAGGACCTTAGTCCAACATCCGACACCTCAATGTCAGTCCCGAGTGGGTACTGGCGACGCCGTACCGCCAATCCTACTTGGGTACTGGCGTCCGTCACCAGGACTCGGCTATCGAATAGTCTAGCCTGCCGAATCACATATAGCCGGGACTTCTGACCGAGCCTACACGTGCGAAACCCCAGATAGCACATTGCTATCTGGTACTTAGCCTATGTCCACGACTAGAGGCTAACTAGGGCAACCTGAGGCGGAGGGCTGACAGCCGCGGAACAAGCCGCTGCCAACCTGCAAGCAGGCGGTCCGCCAGTACCCAATTCCGAACAATGTCGGGGTAGTACAGGTGCAGACAGGCCTTGGCGTGCTGGCATAAGGTACGCCCCCGCCCCCCTCTGGCACTAGTGGTACATACTGTAGACAGCAGAAATCCACTCACAGAAAATGGCTTCCGCGTCAGCTGGGTCGACAGGGCCAGGTGGCGCCCACGCCACGTAGACAGCCGCCGCGCGCCGGTACGCTGGCAAGGTACACACAGGGTTGACTGTGCCCTCCAAAAGTGCCAAGTCCCGACGGCGTCGCGCCCCCTCAGGCCCAGGGGTGGGATGCACGTCACCACACCGGGTCAAGTCAGGAATCCAAGCGCCACGCCGACTGGCCTTGTCAGCTGGGTTGTGGTCGGTATAGCCACCCAGACCCAATGGCTCTGCATGTCGCCAGCCAGTGACAGAGCGCAGTAGCGCCGAACCAGCTGGTTGAGGCGGTAGGAAGACGACCGCCCTCTGACAAACGCCCCCACCACAGCACTAGAGTCCACGAGCCGGACGACTCACTTACCTCGACACGCCTTGGTCCGGCACGACCACTCAACCGCCTGCGTCGCAACAATGGCCTCCTTGACGTTGATGTGGTTAGGCTGCCCCCGCCACCTGTAGGACAATGCCGTACGCCAGTGGCCACTATCCAGCAGGCTGTAGTCCCCCTCCTCCATGTGCTCCAGGTCCCAGTCCTCCCCAGACGTTAAAGCTGTCGTCCGCCACCCCCGCGCCTCGCGCCGGGTCGCCAGCCAGGCACAATCGGCCCCAGGCAGGTCCCTGTAGACTATACCCCACCGCCGGAACTGCTCGCATCACTTGCGACGACCCGGTCAGAAAGGGGCCGGGCCCTGGCAGCCCTCAAAAAGGGGGCCATGCAGGTCGATCGCCGCCTCGGAAGCTCCTGGCGGGCCCCCGCAGGGAGGCGCCAGCGGCGCCCAGGCAGGGAGGCGTTCATGGCTGCTAGCAGCCGATACGTCTCAGACCACACCGAGAGCATGGGGCGGCACAGCAGATGCATCCACACCCACTTCCCAAGCACAGAACTAAGTTCGCGGTTACTAGTATGTAAACCCGCGATCCAAGATTCTATGAGTGGCAGCGATAACCGCCACCACAGTGACGCTCAGGAACAGGGACCACGTACGTACGTCACCATCTCTTTGGTGAATGACACCCACCGCCTGCACACCAGTCCAGTGCTCAGCAGCTGTCTCCCGTACCACCTTGTCAGACTTCTGCACCAGCCCAACAGCGGCGTAGGCAGCCTGAACACGATCTAGCTGCTGATTCACCCCATCCACCGACGCACAGTGGGTGAAATGGAGGTCATCGATAGTCACAGCATGCATACCTTCCAGATCCTGCATGCCGAGATTCGAAGCACAGCGAGGGCGCCAAGGGCGCAGCAGGGTCCTCCTCCAGCCTCAGCCGGACGGTCTCCCCCGCCTCGAGTTGGCATCCGCCACCAGGATCAGCGCTGACATGTCGATGCTCAGCCCACGACTAGCCTCCAACGGGGGCTTGGGGCCACAGCGGTACAGCACAGACTGGTGCACACACTGGGCCACGGCGACGGCCAGCTTGTTTCCCATTGGCAAGCACAACATCCACGGCAACACCTTCCCACGAGCCCCACTCAGGCCCACAAGATCCGACCACACCGGCATCCAGGCACAGTTCCGCCGCATCCAGACGGGCAGGCGGAGTCTGTTGTAGTGTACTAATCCAAATCTGATACGCCCCCAAAAACATCCTCCCCATTGCGCGTGGGCAAATCGCAAATCACGCCAAGGTGTGGTAAAAAAGCGGGCATGCATAGGGTCTGGTAGTGGCAATGATGTTGCCACGTCGGTTGTCCACAATCAGCCGTATACGGCCGTCGGGCTTTCTGACCCCAAAAGTACCGTTCACCATAGGCGGCGATCCTCCTCAAAAAATCCACCCAAAATTACCCCCCTCTCCACACACACCGTGCAAAACCGCGCGAACTCCTCCATGCTACACCCCCGCGAGATCCGCATGCATCGACTTCTAGCTAGCTGCAAGAACATAGCCAAACCCCCTCATATGGCAACGTGCAATTCAGCAATATTTGTTATCCAAAAAAAAAATTAAAAATATATTCAAATAGCCCAACATTGGATCTCGGATCCTATTGAACCGTTTTTCCAAATTCGGCGCGACGCTCCGGCGCCCACATTTGGCGCGATTCTGCATTCTACGAAAAATTACTGGCCACGCCCGTAACAAGTTCACAGACGGAGTGTTAATGCATCATCCATGGGGGTCCCATTATAGGCAGGGCGTGGCTAAATTCTTAAATGCATCATCCATGGCCATTATGGGCGCACATGCGCTGGGGCCCGCGGCGCGTGGTAGGCTAATCGAGTTAAGCCTTACTAATCTACACTACTGCTATATTCCCTAGCTAGACTGGGGGTGCCTGCCAAGGCCTGCCAAGGCATGGCTATTAAGGGGACTCGCACGTCCAAAAACCTGAAAAACTGGCTTTAATGAATATCAGTTCCAATGCACTTGGGAACCATCTAGTGATGATTGAGTACCATAAATATGATGTTTGGACATTCATGCCACGTACCATTTGTTGGGGGTACTACCCCCAACCACGCACCGGTGGCGAGCTAAAAATATCTAAAAAGACGCTATTTATGAGATATTTTGCCCAAGACAAACCACTTATTATCCAAATGACCTGCCCATACATTCCTGCAAAGTTCCCCCACTTCTAAAAAATCTGGGCTATTCACATGGTCAAAATAATCACATTTGTTTGAGTTATTAATTTCCCCGCAAAATGGGTACTTTTTTGAGAAAAAAAAAATAAATCCAATCATCAACACATCGAATGGGGTCATCCATATATGCGAAATTCCACTGAGTGGGGGGAAACACAACCCCAAAGTTTGAGCTCATTCTGACAAGCGTAGCTCAAGTTATTGATTTTCCTGTGATGCCACCTGGGTAGACGCTAAAAGAGAATTGAGCTAGTGCTGAGCCAAAATGACATCTGTTTTGCTACCCTAGACACCCAAAAACATGCCCACTTTGATCACGGAGTGTGGGGAGGATGTCCGGAGCGTCATACACCCCACCCCTCCATCGGCACAGCCAGCCTTGTGAGTCTACCCTTAACAACAAGGCTGGTAGGACGACACGCCTGAGCAGCATATGTAATGCCTATCTCAGGCTAATAATGTGTGATTTTGTGCCAACAACCAAGTTGTTCCACCCAACAACACATTAAAAACCCTCTTCCAAAATGCCCAACAAGCCGGACACGTGGAGGACCACACACGCAGTATATAAAGAGAAAATAAGCTGACTTTTTATCCAGCCAACCTGTGGCTAGCTGCTCTGGTTAGCATAACAAAGGCTATCATTTACTCAGTGGGAAAGGTGAAGAGACCATTGGAACAACCTACCTGACGCAAAGCATTGTGTCCCGCAAAATGCACACTGCCTCCTTTCTAACAAGCACGAGCCACTTTCTTTAGGAGACAGGTGCCAGCTTGTCAGTGTCTGGGGAATATGATGCCGCTGCTTAGGAAGACCGCGTGAATTTCCTCGAACACAACTGTCTACTGTCGTCTGTCCCAACTCAGTCCTCACAGGAGGACTGAGTTGACAATTTTCAACCGCGTGTAGCGACTAGGTGGGGGGTCCATCCCAAATGTTTTGATGTGGATCGGGGGTGTACTAGATGTCATTTTGTTGGCAAAAATACTGCATATGTGAAAACTTGACCCGAACACCTGAAAATTATACGGACGTTGGGCACCCCTCGCGAATTTGCATTTTTCGGGATAAGAACGAGTGGGAAAAATTCAATCAAATCCTGGTGCATGAAGAAAAAATATAGGCATGTAAACAATATAGTTCTTGAAACGTGGCAAAAAACTGGGCTCAATTTGGCCACTGCAACTGCCTGAAACAATTAAAAAACTCTCAGTCCTCAGGAGAGGAATGGGGCTTTTGCTAACTTTGCTAGCATGTAAGTGCGGTCATACTACACAATAGACCGACGCTATTACGCAATATACGATGAGCAAACGCCCATCGACGCAACGCAGCCTGACGGCTGCGCTCGGCAATGAAAATACGTCTGCAGCTCCGGCTGCAGCTTCGCCATCAGCAGGGCCGGAAGGCGGTGGTGACCCTAGTCGCGCACTGGTTGTCGCCCAGCACCCTCCCGGGCTTCCTGCCTCGCCCTCAGCCTCGCCCGAGCCAAAACGCAGCCGCCCAACCGAACCAAGCTGGTCTGAGCGCGACTTTGACGTTGACGGGTTATTTTCCACCTTCGACGGTGCCAGACCCGGCTTTTTCGACATGCCACCCATCAAGATACTGGAGCTCGTGTTTTATGGGTCATACGCCTCCATTTTCGACCTGTGCCAGCGCCTTCACAGCCATTACCGCCTCCGCCCTGGACCTGACGGCCGGTTTACTCACCGACCTGAGAACCTGGCCCGCTGGTCTCGCCCCCGTCTTCAGCTCGCCGCCCTCTTTTCCATCCTTGACCGCTCTGTCACGGACCTCTGGACCCCCTCCCCCTTGACCGAATCCACCTTCCTCCTCCACCTCCAAGAAACCATCTCACAGCACGTGACGCCCCTAGCTGCAGATGTGGCAGCTGTGGGTCGCACGCTGGCTGCTGAGCTCCCCACCATCCCCACCGCCACCGCCACCCTCCTCGCCTCCACCCCCCCCTCCGCCTCCACCGACTCCATCACCGCCCAGCTCCGCGACATTGACCAACGTCTTAAGGATAATGCCATCGCTATCGAGGTCCTGCAGAACACCGCGGGCCTCACCGCCCAGGCGGTGAAGGACATTGCCGCCAAGCCAGCCTCTGCTGGCCTGGCCGGCGATGCTCCTCCCATCACGACCTGGGCGGACATGCTTAAGCAGCACACCACCTCCACCACCTCCGCCGTCGCAGCCCAGCTCCAGCGGCAGACGCTTGACCTCCGCGAGGAGGCCGAGCTTGCCAAGCGCAGCCTTAACGTCATTGTCAAGAACCTCGACATGGAGGAAGGTGAGAATTCCGAGAAGCTTGCACGTGCGTTTGAGAGAGAAATTCTTAGTCGCATGGGCCTTACTGGTGAGATCGACCTGGTCGCCCACCGCCTTCCCCGCGCGGGGTAAGGCAGGGCCGCCCCCGCTCCTTCTCACCTTTAAGACCCCGGCGGACAAGATTTCTTTTCTCCGACGCCGCAAGCGGCTCGAGAAGACTCTCTTCACCCTTGACGACGACTTGACCCTGGCGCAGCAACAACGGCGACGGGAGCTATGGCCCATCTACCTCCAGCTCCGGCAGACCAAGGCGGGGCAGCCGGTGTACTGGAAGGGGGCGGCCATCTACGTCGGCCACAAGCCCTGGCAGGCGACCCCCGCGGCCCCAACGACTCCAGACGCCCCAGCTTAGGGGAATACAGCAGTAGTAGTGTAGAATAGATAGACCGTGGCCATGTACATGTACGCCTCCTAGAGGCACTACCCTAGCTAAGCCACACGCTTTATTTAATCATGTACATGTGTGCCTATGATGTGCCACACTCCAGATGATGCCTAGCTTTATTTAGCTATGTTGTGCCCATGCAGGGAGTAACTCTCTGCTGAGACGCCATGCCCTAGCCTTTTGTATAGCTATGCTGATCTTCCCCCCCATGACAGGCTCCCCCTTCGCTGGGCATAGCTTGAAGATCATGGGGATGCAAGTGCCCTGGTGCACCTAGAGCAAGGGTCCTTTACATCCCCACCCTTGCAGGAAGTAGCTTAGGATGTATGATAGGCCATATGCCCCCTCTCAAGGGCTATGTGCTACATATACTCCCAACGGAGTTATGTTACAATTCAATTCAATTCAATACTACACAATACCGTGCCTCCCATCTCTTCCCTCCGCCCCCTCCCTCTCCTCACCTCCCCTCCCCCCTCCCCTCCTCCCCCTCCCTCCCTCCCCCTCCCTCCCCTCACCCCTCCCTCGCCTCCCCCTCCCTCCCTCCCTCCTCCCCTCCCCCCCTCCCTCCCCCCTCCCTCCCTCCCTCCCCTCCTCCCTCCCTCCTCCCTCCCTCCTCCCTCCCTCCCTCCCTCCCTCCTCCCTCCCCCCTCCCTCCCTCCCTCCCTCCCTCCCTCCCCTCCCTCCCCTCCCTCCCTCCCTCCCTCTCCCTCCCTCCCTCCTCCCTCCTCCCTCCCTCCCTCCCTCCCTCCCTCCCTCCCTCCCTCCCCTCCTCCTCCTCCCTCCCCTCCTCCTCCCCCTCCCTCCCTCCTCCCTCCCCCCCCTCCCTCCCCCTCCTCCCTCCTCCCTCCCTCCCTCCCTCCCTCCCTCCTCCTCTCCCTCCCCTCCCTCCCTCCCTCCCTCCCTCCCTCCCTCCCCTCCCTCCCTCTCCTCCCTCCCTCCCTCCCTCCCTCCCTCCCTCCCTCCCTCCCCTCCCTCCCTCCCTCCTCCCCTCCCTCCCCTCCCTCCCTCCCTCTCTCCCTCCGCCCACCA